>QZGG01000884.1:0-93752 GCA_006409495.1 Sedum album
AGAACGAATCACCTGATGACATACCTGCAAACTAACCAAGAATCTAGAGCACAGGGCTCTGATACCAATTGAAGGACCGTGGTTAGTGTATCTAAGGACTCAGGAACTGTTAGGGACCTGAACCTAGACTGCAGGGACTTCACAAAGTAAACACGCAGCGGAAATGATGTCGAATGATTTCTTTATTAAATCAATCGACTATACAAAACAATAGTTTGTAATATGTAACAACAACACAAGCTATTACAAAAAGGAAGTCAGCTCACCCAGGGTCAGTACCCTGTTCGTGACTTCAGAGACGCTACCTTCACACGATTCCCCCTGAATCTGTTGTAGCTCTCTCACACCAAGGATCTGGGTTCTGATGCACTTCAGCCTTACACAGAACACCCTTGGTTCCCCCTGAGATCCCTCCACCTTGTCTCAAGGTCCTCGAGACCCTCAACTCCGAGCTTATCTTCTTGATGCGCTTTAGCCTTACACAAGAAGATCTTGAACTCCTTCGAATCCCTCTCTGGATTCCTTGAGTTGCTCAATGAGTTCTGGATGGAAGACACCTCCTTGGATTCCTCCTGAGATCCCTTACACCGCAGCTGGGATGTCCTTCTTCCACCAGGTCCTCGAGACCCTTCACTCCAAGCTTATCTTCTTGACGCGCTTTAGACTTACACAAGAAGATCTTCAACTCCTTTGAATCACTCTCTAGATTCCTTGAGTTGTGCTTGAGTTTCGAATGGGAGAGGCAATTCAAAATGGCTCCATTCCTCACATTTTGAATAGAGACCCACTTGCAGGGTCTTGTCCTCGGATGAACAGTGACCGATGGGACGGCACTGTTCACTTTGTGCTTTCGGCTGCCTCCTATTATCCACTAGGTATAGCATGGCTTCCTCTATCTTTTGCAAGATATTCACGAGTTCCAAAGTCGGCTTAATTGGTACTTTCTGCAGCAAGCTTTTCTCTTTCTTATACAGCTGTCCTCCACTTGATCTGCTGTCTTCTCAGGTCCCTGATTGTTAATCCCAGGTACTTGATCCTTTCAAGTCCCTCGTGATTGTCAAGACCTTCTGTCCTTAGTTCAGGTATGGCAACCTGAACACTTCATTCAAGACATCAAATGAATGCTGTCATCATCAAAACATGGGTACGAGATCCTTTAAGTTCACAAGAGGTATCCGAACCTCAAAACCCTCTTGAGGGATGTGAACCTCAGGATCTAACAGCTTTGAAAGGAGAGAAACATGAGTTAATTTTTTTGCATGTGAATTTCCTTGAAATCGACACCCCCGTGTGACAAGCAGCATATCAATGTCAGATCAGATGTTTTTCTAGGAAGCTGCTGCTTCTGCCTTGTATAGTGTTCATAAGTAGATGCTAATTGGAGAAACAACATATGGAAATAGATTTTTTAATGGGCCGTTGAGCCCATTTGAGGAATGATGGGCTCATCAGCAGACAGCAGTGTACTTAAAAGCACAAGAGTTTAAGCTAAGTACGACATTAAAAAAGAGTGTCATTAGTCTCAAAGTATCCGCAAAAGACTGTTTTATGATGATCCATGGGACCCATAAAATCAGACCTTTTATTTAGTTCAACTAATTAACACTCCCACTTGCAAAATTGCAGGTGTGGAATTAAATACATTTTATTATCAAAAAGCAATTTACTTTAAATATGCATCACATTTGGTGTGTTTGAATTTTTTTTGTAAAAAACTTTACACATAAGTTTATGGGATACTCCCTCCGTCCCACCGAATGCTTCCTATTTGGCATTTTCAATGTAAAATAAGAAACCAATATTTAAGGAATAAAAAATTCTAATGAAAATCTGATTAAGACTAAATTTTCCCACCAAAATTTTGAGACCAAAATTAATTTACCAAAAGTAAACTTTCCCACCAAAATTTTGAGATCAAAATTTTGAAACTAATATCTAGGGTTGTTGGTGGTGATTTTTCAATTTTGATAGTTGGTTTAATTCAATTATAATAATTAATTAGTTAGTATAATTAATTATGTTTAACTAGTAAATGTAATTAGAGTGTTATATTTTAATATTTATTTTTTGCCAAAAAAGGAAATAGGAAGCATTCGGTGGGACACCCAAAATGGCAAAAAGAGAAGCATTCGGTGGGACGGAGGGAGTACAATTTAAGAGAAACAAAGAGTTTAGGTAAGACGGAAGGATTTAATCGTTAGATTAGATTAATCTGCGGTTGAGATTAAAGTTGATTTTTATATAATGGGCGGTTGAATTTACAAAAAACCTTAGCGGTTGAGATTGATGGTTATTTTTCAAAATAAAAAATCTCATTCGTTGGATTATTAGTATTCAACAGTTGAGATCGTATTTTACTGTCTCACATTTAGATATCCGTCCTCCTATTATGTATTCTTTAGGTGTATTTATCAAAAAATATTACCAAAATATTACATGAAAAGTATTATTATTGTAAACTGTCCGAATTATTTAATAATATTGAAAAATGAAGTTTTAATTGGAGTAGGAAATAGTAGGAATCTATGAAACTGCTAGCTAGCTAGCTTGCTACACATAAAACCTTGTCTAATGCTTCTAACTCAGTAATCAGTGCCTGTAATCATGTCACTTTAAAGTAACTTTTGTATTCAAAAGATACCACTACATTATCAATGAATCTCTCATCATAATAAGTTTAAACATATACTGTGCTTACTGTGTATTATTCACTAGAGAGTTTGTTTTATGAAAAGGATAAACCAAATATTGATATCTATCAATCTAACGATTAATATCGTCAATTTCAATCATTTTGATTTTTTTTAATTCAACCCAATAATATAAAATTCAAATTAATATCAAACATCGTTTATTTGATACAAATCAGAGTTAGGTACTGTCTCACAAAACGACCTGTCTCTTTTAATTCTAACCCTTCGTTTTCTGTCTAAAATAATTGTATAATAATGACAAACGCTAAAATCTGGAGTACTCCATATGTCTTTTAGAGAGTGGATGTCATGTTTAAGGTCATCGATCTCTTTTTAACTACATGAAGTATGCTTTGGACATTTATCTGGACGTACAGATTTATTCATATGGATCCATTAAATTTGGTGGATTCAGGGAGTTCATTTGAATCCGTTGACGTACAGATTTATTCATATGGATCCATTAATTTTGGTGGATTCAGGGACTTTATTTTGAATTCGTTGATTGCATTTATCAATGCATCATATTGTGATAACAAATTAATGAGACATGTCAGTTGCATATGTTTTGCACGTGACATGCACATGACAAATGCAATGTCGTGGTGCAATCTCAACCATCGACGAAATGCAATTAACAGATGCAAAGTGAATTATATGGATCATCAAAATAGATGAATCAACGAAAGATATTCCCTGTACAAACAGGCCCCTTAAACCCAATTAGAAAAATGATAAATACAATGTCTATGTAAAATGTAAATAGCTAAGCAGCTCATTCCATTTTGTTTCTCATTTCCACTCATTAGCATCCATAAGGCTTAAATGGGAATGATAGATATGTTCTGCTCCTCCCCTGCATCAACTGCTACACGCAGAAGCCACCATGAAACTAACAACATCACTCCCAGATTGATCCGTGTTCTTTCGACCCCATGTCGTACTAGTAGTACTGATGTTGCACTCAATCCCAAGCCTTCAGATGCTAACAGATATGAATATAAGCAGCTTCTTGAGAAGCAGAAGAGCTGCAGAATCAAATCCAGCAGCAGCTGCTATGGAGCTGATGGTACTACTAATGGTGAGTATCTAAGAAGGAAGAGTTCTGCTGATGTGAGTGACATCAAAGTGTCGTCGATAAGAGAAGGGAACGCAACCGGTAATAATAAGATTGATCGTTTGATAAAGAAACTATCGGATTCCGGTACAAGAAGTAGATCAAGTAGCTTAAGTTATGATGTTCATAATCAGCAACAGAAACAAGAAGTGCAACAAAATGCTACTACTACTAATATCATGGTGGCTGAGAGATCTAAAAGCAGTACTAGTAGCAGTAGGCATCTACCACCTCTCAAAGTTGCTAGCAGCAGATCAACTGCAACTACAGCTGTTGCTGAGACTGCTGATACACCCAAACTGAAATCCTCGTCTTCCGGGTATCATGGATCAACTGACAAGGTAGTTTTACTACACAACTTAGGCCAGTTGTATGAATGTGTTGATATACTTACTAGTTTTTATGGTGTTCTACACATTTTTTATGGTTAGGTTGTGGTTTTGTGGGTGTCACTGCATTGCAAGGGATGCGAAGCCAAGGTCAGAAAGCACATCTCCAAAATGGAAGGTAAACAACCAACTCACTTTCTTCAATTTTGATTTGAACATCTCATATTTGTATCTATATGTATGTGCTCTACTGTGTTGCATGAGAGTGAGACTAGTTAATTGTATTTATTGCAGGAGTGAAGACATTTAGCACAGATTGGATGACCAAAAGAGTGACTATTATCAGTAACATGGATCCACATGATGTCCTTGCTAGTGTCTCAACTGTCAAGTATGCTCACTTTTGGCCTTCCTCCTCATCAACTTCTTCCTACTACTACTCACCCTCACCATCGTCTTCTTCATCTTCTACTAGTCTTCTCACCCTCACTCACTAGAATATCTACTTCCATCAAACACTAGCTACTTTCTTATTTGTGTAATCAATCCTATTTGAGTAATTCATGATTAATATGCACTAGTTCATAAGCCATGCAGTTGAAGTGAACAATAATGTCCATACCCATAAATCATCTCTAGTTCAATTAGTTCAATTATATCATTGACTAATTGAGTGCATGGCTTGTATATTACACTAGTTGATATGGGCATGGGATAGATGGGGCACCCTCTAGTGATCAATTGGACCCAAGTTCACACACTCTTTAGATGTTTGCTAGACTTAGGACACCATAATATCAACAGCTCTTTTTCTTTAACTGATTGATACATCTCACTTCAACTGTTTCATTCTTTGTTTTGGTCTTTTCCTTTTTGTTTGATCCCAAGCTCATTTTTTACACTTGGATCACCTCAACAAAATACAAATATGAAAGACACCAAAAACATCATCATCAGCTTCTCAAGTCTTCTCCATGCATTGCTCCCCATCTTTATGATTACATGTTGTCATGGTCATGTCTTCACATGCCTATCTGTTACCCATAATATCTCTCATCATATTCCTCCTCTTCCATTGATTTGATTTTCTAATCAAATTATCATGAAACAATTTAAATAAATTTAATTTTCTTCCTTTATTTGATGGTGACTTTGTGACTTTAATGACATATACATTTGACTAATCAAGCTAGGTCGGCATAGTTGATAAGAAGAAATCAAGAAAAGGAAGGGTGTTTCAATTTGGCTTGGTGTTTTTTGTTATTGATTATAACCATTTGATTATATTCTATTATACATCTTGACATCTTTGTCTTGTTTATATCCTTTATGAGACACTAATCCTCATTTTATGTTGAAATTAAGGATTAGCATTACCTAAAACATAGCTTTTGTTTGTACATGTGTTGTAAGGGAGCATATGTTTAAAACCAACAAAACCACACTTTTAAAGGTAACTTTAATGGAGATAATAATACCTTAAGGTGTGTTCACATCGCCGGAATGAAATGCATTTTGTGAGAATGGAAAGATGAATTTGGACATAGTTTCATTTTAGATTCATCCTTTCATTCCATTCCAAATGATTCCATTCCGACGAAGTGAACACACCATAAGAGAATGAATCATGAATAAATGGGGTATTAGGTAATAGAATTAGGACTAAGGGAGACAAATATTTATACAATCTTTCAAATTGCAAAATTACACTTTTAAAGTATTATTTTACGTATTGTGAGTGTTTCATGTTATACATATATATCAATATAATTAGATGTCATTTCAAATAAACTAAAAGTAGAGAGTTGATCATAAAGAGAAAAATTAGAATTTTGGATGGACGAGGCTTAATAGTCATTGGTTTGGAGGGCTAACAATTTTATTAAATTTCCACCCTTCATGACATTAATTCTTTCACCCTTCGCAGAAATTCTATAAATAATAAATTATATTTATCAACAATATTAGAAATGAAAAGCAATCAATCACCTTGAAGCTCAAAATAAGATGACAGGTTTCAAGACATTAATTAAGAAAATGCGTATAAAAGAGAGGAATTAAGATAAAAAATCATCAATCATTTTAATAAATATTTACCTTTCATTCTATATCATTTCCACGTCTTTTTTATTATTTTTTGGTGCGAAAAATCTATTTTTGTAGAGGAAGTTATATTATTCTCTTACCGAAATAACATCAGGAAGGAAGATAAAAAAGACCACACCTTAAACATGAAATGTGTGAAACGATTCTTACTTACATATTCTTTTATTTTAATGAACTTTGTGGTTGAATTTTTTAATTTTATGTTTAATGTTATGATTCTGTGTGTTGATTATATGTTTTGTATGCTTATTTAGTGAATCATTAATAGATTAACATGTCTTGCAGATACTTGTTTGGTTTCGATTAAATAAAGTTTAGCACTGTAGTTATTGTGTAATTTATTCAAGCTAGTATCAGTCGTCTTGATAACTTAATGGTTAAAAAAATGGATTTTATCTATACTTATATTGCTTTCGTTTGGGTTCGACCCCTTCTTGTCACTTGATAGCTTGGAGGAAGATTATAAATTTAGTTTGAATCACTCAACGATGTGCCGTCAATGATGAAATTTTCACCGTTGATTTGAAAAATTCGACTATTGAAAAATTGAAAGGTTTAACTTGCAAAAGTCACAAGAAATTAAATTTAAAGGCTTTAGTTTGAATATCGTCGATTAAATTATTATGAACTAACGACACGAGATTGTCTAACATTTCTAAAAAATTGTTCTCTTTGACTTTTCCATACATTATCAAAGTATATATGTAGGAATTTATTCATGTGGATTCATCTTTTTCGGTTGATTCGTAAACCCCACTTTGCATCCGTTGATTGCATTTTATCAATGCACTAAATTATGTCAACACATTAATGAGACATGTGAGTTGTACATATTTTGCACGTGACATTGCATATGTCATATGTAATGATGTGGTGCAATCTCAGTCATTGATGAAATGTAATCAACGGATACAAAGTGGGGTTCACGAGTCCACCAAAAAAAGATTGAACCACATGAGCAAACCTCTATAAGTTTTGCATTTTTTCCAAACCCATCTTTGTGGGATATAAGAAACATACAAGTCTTGTTATCCATTTCATGGACTCAAACTTGTCATGTTTTTTATGCAATATATCGACATCTCACTCGACATTTAATCAAATTTGGCATTCGGATATTCAATCTTACTGTACACCTTGCAATTTTTTTATCAAGACTTAAACTATTTGATTCGATGTACACAAGAAACTGAATTAGCTCTCCAAAATGAGACAAACCCATTTTCTTCGTACAAGAAATTCAAATAATTTCCAACAATAACTCATGTTTATCGAAGTTTGTAGTTTACATGAATTACATAATTCCCCCCAGATGGCATCCCACACTCCAAATTTGAGCTATATTGTCAATTCAAACACCCTTTTTACAAGCATAAGATGAAAGAAGTATCCTAATAATTGTGTTACTTCAGGGCGTCATTCTTATATTGCAAGCATCTATAATATAACATTTCAAACTTTGATCAATTTGGAAGATGCTCAGTGATTTTGTAAGCGTCTGCTCCATAGATGTTACAAAGCTATGATAATGAGCTTGACATTAGTTCTGCTGCTACTGATTGAGGGTGAATTTGATTGAGGGTGAATTAGAAGCTAGGAAAATTTAACTCCTGGGTCAGGTGTCTACTCATAAGGCAGAGGGTAGGCGATGTAATGTCCCCTAGTTATACTACAAAAGAACTTATGACACATTGATTGAAAAAAGTTTCAAAATATGGGTTAATTGGATGAAATGATGTGAAGCTTCTTCCTCCCATTTCTGCCAGGCCAAAAAGCTGCAATCAAAATCTGTCCCAGAGCTAGTCTTCAGCTGCAAACAGACACGTTTACTGCAATTAGTAAAATTTGTATAAGCATTTGCGAAACGATATGTTCAATCATAAACTGGAAAGCATCCTGGATTGGAGCAACTGTGCACAAAAAGAAAATTTTCAGTTTAGAGAAAATACCATCTGAAATGCAGGCTTCCACATGTTTCTGACTGAATATGTCATTGAAAATTTGGGTCCATTCCTGCTTCATAGATTCGGCAACCATCGTATCACTAATGAAAGGGCTCCATGCATCCCCTCCAGCACCACTAGAAACCCACTTGATCCTCATCGGTTGGTTGGAAACATCAACAATAGAAGTGCTCGTCTTAGTTGCCGCACAGGAATCATGGTTCTTGGGCGACGATAACTTTTTGAATCTCTAAAAATAAAAAATGAGTTCAGTCAGCAGCAAAAGGAGGTGACATATGCAGAGAAATTTGGTGCGCCTTAACCTTATATTAATACCTTACTGTTTTTTCTAGCAACAGATGATTTTCTAAAAAGATCCTTCAGTGGCACATCGTCAGACTCTTGGACAGGATCCTCAGGTGGGGCATCATCAGACTCCCGGGAAAGGTCGTTAAGTGGCTCTTCATCAGACTTTCTCGCACGGTCCTCGAGAGCAACATCATCAGACTTTTCGAGAAGATCCTTAATTGGCATTTCATCACACTCCCTGGCATGGTATTTAAGTGGCAAGTCATCCGACTTTCTGCCATGGTTGTTATGTGGCTCCTCATCAGACACCTTGACATAATCCGTAAATGGTACATCGTCAGGCTTTCCCAAAAGATCCTTAACTGGCACGTCATTAGACTTCCGGACAAGATCCTTTAGTGGCACATCATTAAACTTCCGAACAAGATCCTTGAGGGCACATCATCAAACTCCCAAACAAGATTCTTAAGTGGCACATCATCATACTTCCGAACGAGATCCTTCAGTGGTACATCATCAGAGATACTTGAATACGCATCATAATTACTAGAGTGTGGCACAATGGCCATTGCACCCTCCTCGTCGGCATCCTTATCCTCTGATTTTGACATCTAAAGAAGCATGACAAACAATAACGTTTACTATAAAAATACAAACTCAGTTCACTGACGACACTATAGTCCTACGTTTTGAACATAAAATAACATATTTTTAATGCTAGTCAGAGCTAGTAAAATTTCCAGTCCAAGGTTACTGTTAACCTACTGCAATACACAATTGACCGAGACAACTTGCGCTCATTCATCAACATCACGACCAGAGAACTGAAAGATTTTTAATGTACAGATACCAGGTAGAAAGGCTGCAGTTCCGAAAGTACTTAATTCAAAAACACTATGGGATTGAAACTGACGAAAGCCAAGGCTTCAGATGTGAGTAATTAGCTTGAGTGTTTTAGAGGACATTATAAGCCCTGGCGAAAAAAGCTTGATACTTCTAATAATAGGATGAAATATTAAGTCAGCCATAAGTAGCTGCACCTGGATGAGACCAGCTGTTTTAAATAACTCGGATAAAGTTGTGTTTTCTTCCATGTAGTTGTCGGCTAGGTATCTCAGCACATTTATTTTCGAACGAAACACCAGTCCAGTAGCTCGTTCGCAATAGTACTGCAAAGACAAAATATCAAACCTTTTAAATTGCAGTGAAATTTGCATTGATGGTTCTTCATGCAGAAACAAGTCACAGTCAGCTCGGAGGATTGATTTGCAAATTGGACCATGAATGAGCAAATGATTACAGTAGAAAGAAACACCAAGACAAATAGCCAGTAGAATTCTAGTTCCTTTCAGAAGTAGATGAAAATTGACAGCAGGCACATAAAATCCTTTTTAATCACTAACAGAGAGTACCTTGTCGACCCTGCCCATTGATCGACCTGACCTGCGTTCGATCCGCCTAATAAACCAACCATTAGGCAGTTTCAATGGTTTACTCCTGTCAATGTTGACATGATATCTGGGAATATATGTTCTCCAACCACCCTGTACCATATCAAGGGAACAAAATAAGCTTCATCATGCACACAAGTCAACAACCACGTATAGAAAAAATCGTGTCCTTCACATTTATGTTAACACACCAGTATCTTATTGTCTGATGTACATGACAATGACTTCATAAGAGAGAGAGACTTCGATGATGATGATGGCAGGACATTAGATTCAGACTGGTTCTGATAATTATCTCCTGGAAAAGCTATAGACAAAGGCCTGGCGTCAATTAGAGGTATTTTGGGCTTAATGTCACCGCTACTTGTAATTACATATCGTCCAGGTTCCGTTAAATATCTCTTGACAGAAATTAATGACCGTAGCTTCCTCCCAGTTCCCGGTTCGTGGTAATACTGCATTTAAACAAAACAAATAATGCACAATGCCAGCATGCAATCAGATAAAACGAAGCTAAAATGTCATTCGGCGTCAGTTAGGTTAAATTTGAGCAACTGACTCATGCATTTTCATAAAAATCAACAACTCAGATAACTCTAAAAACCCTAGCTTCCTCGATCAAAACAAGCGATCAATTATTAAGGAAATTGAGAGAGTACAGTACAGTGTCGACGTTGCCTCTTAGCAATCCAGATGTGCGTCTTCGCTTTTCAACAACCCAATCTGCGGGAAGAGTGAAGGAAGAATCATTGGAGGAAGGGGCGATTGCTAAGTCCATAGTTCGAGACGAAGAAGGAGACGGCTCGCGTATCTTCTTGGGAGTCCATAGTTGGATCTCGGTCGACATTGATGAGGAGATGGTTTTCCTTTTCTTCATGATTGCGATCGATGACACGCCGGTTGAGTTGTGAAAATGCGATTTATGCCGAGGATTGTGACGGTGTCATGATGATGATGATGATAAGCATCAGCTCCTCACCCTTCTCATATCTCGAGTTTCTATTTTATTATCAACCAGTAGTTTTATGCACATTAATATGTGCACATAATCTTTTTTATAATATAGTATATAATAAGAGTGTAATTATTATGTCAAATATGTAAATATAGAATGTAATAAAGGTAATTTGGGAAAGTGAATTGTGGCTTCAAAAGAAACCGTCAATTCACCCCTTCCCCAATTATATATAGTATAGATATAATTATCAATTAAATAAACTACAGTAGTTCCATAGTCCATTTTTTCTTCTGTGCTCAATTAATAAAAAACAAGAGGTGACGGTGTACCGGTCATGTTATTGGTCTAATAACAAGAGCGATTAGGAGGGTTCGAGTCACTCTGAATTTTCTCTCTTTACTTTCAACCTTGGACGTGGGGTTTGTTCGAGTCATTGTGCTTAGAGTTCATCATATGAGCGGGCATTTCAAAATAATATATGTTTGTCGGTGATGATTGAGTGAAAGCGTCAGTTACGACCAGAGCTTCAGTAAAATAGATGATTCATATATATGAATTGTCTGAATAATTGTACTTATTATAACTGCTTATCAAAAGAATCAGTCAAAAAATGGAATTAAGATAACAAGAAATCAACAGTTTTCAACATTAACTTTTCAGAGTATAACATTCTTAAACAAATCATAATCGGCTTCTCGAACTTAAAATCATAGGCAATTGAGTGAAATTGATTTTAAACAATAGTTAAACACCTTACACTTGAAATCCACGTAACCAAATATCAAATAATCGTATGTTTGAGAAGAAAAAATCATGATCTATTCTAGATTGGTTTCAGAATATAAGATTCTGAACGACATTTAAAATTTAAAAAGAAAACTAAAATTTAACCATACTGAATAAAATTTTAATTTTAAATAGAAAGCTAATCAATCATCAGTTTATACTTACATAATTAAGTTTTGTTATTTCAATAGGAGTATTGTTGGATGCACTGAGACTTGGTGATTACCATGTCGTCACGTGGCGAAAAGGGGATCAAAATGATGAGGATAAGTGACACTTGTAATGCTATTTGTAATGACAAATACTCCCTTTGTCCCATTAGTAATGACTTGTTAAAGTCCGGACGCATTATTTAATAAATGATAGAAAAGGTGAATATAGCAAGTGATTTTGAGATAAATAAAGATAAAACAAGTGATTTGATTGGTAATATGTTACATACTCTACGATAAAGTAACAGAGGAGATAACAGATGATGCTATCAAACAGGTAACATTTTCCGACCCTAAACCTGTCAGTTCAGATTTTATAGATATATCACCTATGGTTGTCCCTGTTCACTCTTCTACTATATGGTCTACAAATGAAGTGGTTTACGAACTGGTTGCTAGAGATGAAACATCAAGGGTAGACGACTTATATGAAAAAGGCGTAAATGTAGACAAACTGTTTGTGAAAATATTTCAGAGACCTTGTGCTTATTTTGTGGAAATGTACTTGGTTTTGTTGAGCTTCTTTGGCTGTCATGCGCGTGCAATGATCATTATAAGCTGCATTGGCCAAATAAATGTGTGTTACCACCTACGAAATCACTAGATGATGTTTCTTCAAGTATTGTGTCATGGCATCAATTTATATACCCAGTGCTCTCTTCAACCCAAAAGGATGAGTCCACTGAATTTTTGATTGAACAATTCTCTAAAAGTGTTTCTTCTCTAGCTTGGCACGATGTTATTGCGTATGCGATGGCGGCTATGCAAGCCATGTTCCTGGATCTATTGACCAATGCTGATCAATATGAGTTTCCCACAAAATTAGTTAATTGCTCGGAGGAAAGATTTTAGGCTATATTGAAAGGACATGCCTACAACTTCACTATTCAATTCCCAACTTGGGTGTTGAATATTGCAAATGATGATTATGTGCAGAAGTTTTTTTATAATCAAGCAGACCATTGAAAATGATGAAAATGAGTGGTTGTTACTTCAGTTTGTGCATATTGATGGGTCTGGGTTTTTTCGCAAGATTAATTGGGCAAGGGTTATCAAAGCTAGTAAGAAGGGATTGTCACCATTGTTAGCGCTTGATTGTTCATGGCAGAAATTTACTTGCTGGGATACAATAATTGAAGTTCAATATCTATGAGGATTGAAGTTATGGCCATCTTTGTTTTTATACAGTACATTTGAAAGGAGCTTGAGGCTTTGCCTTGCATTAGCAGCACATTACGGAGTTATTAGAAGATTCAAAAATTTGGATGAAGGAGTTATTTGGATTTGCTTTCTAGTTGTTTTGGATGATAGTGACTTGGCAGTGGGCGAATATTTTGAAAATATATGGATTTTCATTACGCAAATATGTGATCATTGCTAAAGGATTACCTTGCCTGCAAAAAGAATTTGGTCGATTTCATCATGCATCAACGAAGTTTTTGGAAATTGTGAAGTTTCTCTTTTTATGGTGAGATTTTTGGTGTGGCTATTAGCTTAGGCACATACTGATGTGAATGATGAACCTTGTTTAGTCAAGATATTGGTGGGACACCGTAATGATTTCATTATGATGGTCATGGTCTTGATCTTGTTTTTCAACATGTATAACTTCAGTGGTTACATTATGAGTTATGATCTAGGTGGCCTTAATAATGGTGATAATTTGAGAGCTAGGTTGTGTGGAAATGTTACAGAAGTGAGGAGCATTATGTGCAATTTGGAATTCATGCTGGAAAAAAGAAGTTATTATTTGAAATGGTCTAGAAGGCAACGAGCTGATTTTGAATCTGAGAATGTGAAGATCGTTTGGAAAGATGAATTGCACTTCATAGTGATCAAAATTTGCCTAGTTAAAGTACACAAATTAAAAGCTCAACGGTGAAGGGATTTTGTTTACAGAGTTGCTGCACTCATAAGTCTTCAAGTGAGTGTTCAAGTTCTAATTCTTTGAGACTTTTTGCTGCAATCTAGTTCAATGAAAGTCCTTCCAAAGCAATAAAATGTGGCCGGTATTTTTGTCATCAAGCTGCATTTTTGGTTCATGCTACCAAGGCCGCCTGAAATTTACACATTATTTGTAAACCTTGAGGACAAGGTTTTTCGAAGTAGAGGAATGTTACATACTCTACGATGAAGTAACATTAGGGACTAACGTGTAATTTAGGGAATATGAATTACACTTTATATGTTACCCTAGATGTATTTGATTTGGATAACAAATGAATTAATCAAGTTTATCTTCATCCTCGTCGTCTCGACTTCTTCCTACTTCATCTCGTCCTCTCTAACCTTCATCTATCTCATCTCAATCTTCACTTCAGATTCATGTCCGCATCAATGGTGAATGTTACATACTCTTCGGTGAAGTAACATTAGGGACTAACGTGTAATTTAGGGAATATGAATTACGCTTTATATGTTATCCTAGTTGTATTTGGTTTGGATAACAAATGAATCAATCAAGTTTATCTTCATCCTCGTCGTCTCGACCTCTTCCTACCCTAGATGTTGTGCATGCTTTGCCAGCGATTTCGGGATCATGTCGATGAAACTGGGTCTATCTCGTCAAAATCACTAACTCATAACTAAAACCTGCAAATTGGCCCAGTTATCAATAGAAGCTCAAAAAGTATACAAGGAGAAACTAATTTTTGGCTAGAGTTTAGAGAAAACTTGATTTGGAGAAGACGGCTATAAGGAGAAGAAAGAGTACAACAATCCAACAACGGTTTTATGGATCTTGATTCTTATCATCCATTATTTCTTGGCATTGTATTGTCTTGAGTAGTGAGTAGTCAGTAATCACCATCGATAATTGTTACAATGACATACATGTGGTGAGGGGTTAAATTTATTATAACAACTTGTGCTTCATGTGTTCTTTATTATTGATATTGTCTGCAATTGTGAAGTGTTAGTAATCAAGAAAATTGAGTTTTACCAAAATGGAAGAACTCATTATATTAGATGTGCAGCTTGAGTGTTGATCTGATTTATCAATTGTTCCAACTCTTCCTCATTAAAAAATTTAGGGTTAATTGTCCCGAACCACCCGTAAAATACACGTTTGCCCGGAACCACACATAAAATAAATTCCCTCCGAAAACTACCCTTCCGTTATGTCTTTTTCCCAAGAACCACCAGCCGTTAGTGCGTGATATTCATCAACCTTCTTTTGACATGAACCACCCATAAAACTCTATTTTTTTCCTAACCATAACTTGCAAATTAAATCGATAAAAATAATCTAATTTATACAAAATAATTAGTTTCAAAGTACCTAAGAAAGCCGAATATTAAAATATGTTAGAGTGTCGAGTATCATTAGGTTATTTTAATTTTTAAATAAGTGTTTGATTCTATGTCGGTTTCGATTTTGTTAAGTGTTTGATTGTATATCACAAGGACCTCGTAGAGACGTAATTTAAATTATATTAACGTGCCGAGTAAAATAAATTTATTATACTTCTTTAAATCAACATTTGATTGTATGTCGTCATTCAATTTTAATAAAAAATGGTATGTCTTCTATAATAATATCAAAAGTTATGTCTTTTATCATAATATCAAAAATGGTACGTCAATGGTATGCAATTTTATAGAGTTTATATATGTTAAAATAAGATTAAATGTTAATGAAATTATAATTGAAATTATATTATAATATTGTTAGCGATAATAAATTTTAAACATATGGTTTTATTACCTATTTTTTTTAATTTTATGTTAAATAAATATTTCACTAACTTTCATTTTTTGGTCTTCTATTGGACCACCCATAAATTTTTATTTTTTTTCACAAACCACCTATTAAAGCATGCTTTTAACGAAAAGTTGACGGCGTTAACGGCTGATGGTTCTTGGGAAAAGGCATAATGGAAGGGTGGTTTCGGAGGGAAATTATTTTTACGGGTGGTTTTGGGGAAAACGCGTATTTTACGGGTGGTTCAGGGCATATAACCCAATTTTTTAAATACATTCCACTCTTCATTGACCACTTCCAAGGTTGTGCCCTAAAATTTTTTTGTCCCTCTTTGTTGCATCCTTTCCCATTGGATGAACACAAGATCCTACAAAATTGCAGCACCTGCATTATTATCGGCTCTCTTAAATCCGCTGCTTTCAGAATTGACGATATGTCGTCATATACCTTAAATTTAAATTTATAATTTTAATCTAGCCAACAAACGGCCGAGCCCGATATATAAGGCTTAGGATCGGGCCGACCATAATTTTTTGCACTCTTTACTATTATTAGAGTCGGGTAGGACTAATCCTTGCCTAAGCCCTATATTTTAAAGGGCAGGATCGGGCGGACTTTATGGGGTCCCTAAAGCCTCATTAATTTCTTTTTAATATCATATTACTCTTTTGAAATCTACAATTCATAACCTTAACAATGGAATTTGATTTAACATGTCTAAAACTTACATTATTTTTATAAAATATAACTATATATTTAAATAAAATTTAGCTTATACTTAAGATTTTATAACAACAGACGGACATTAGGGTTAGTGGACAGGACTGAGCTTTGTCACTATGGCCCGTATTCGATTATTGACCCTTGAAGTCGTTCTTTTTTAGGATCACTTAGGGCAAGGTCAAGCTTTGACTCTAACTGTCTAAGAGCCGGCCTTAGACTTTCGAGCCCTAGATCTAAATGTCAAGGCCTAAATCAATTCTTTTTGGTGCCATCTACAGAAGATAAGGTTAAATTGGCTTGATTTCAATTATATCCAGCAAAGATTTCAGGTATTGATGGTTATACAGCGATATTTTTTCAAAGATTCAGGAACTGTGTTTAAAATGATTTTACTAAAGAAGCGCTTAACTTTATTAATCATGGACAATTTGACACCAACGACAATTTGACACCAACGACAATTTGACATCGCTCATAGTCCCATAGTCCTTTATTTCAAAAAGTCATTACAAAGTTATGAGTTAACATACTACAATCTTTCATTTGTGATATAATATTTCCGTATCAGAGAATTCAGGATTGGATCTCAATCTGACTCCTAAATCCTCCTCTCAGAGTGTCTGTGTAATGGTTGCTTTGTAACCATTGTTTCTGCCGTTATGTAACTTTTTTTATCCTCCTGTACATATCATAAAAGGGAAAGACAATGCAAAAAAGAGAGGTTATAAAGTATAACTTTTATTTTCCATTAACAATATAATACCAAATATTAGAAAATACATCACAAGCATCAGAAAATACAGCACACTGCAGCTAAAACAAATGAATGTTGAGCAAAATAAACCAGCAATGAATTTACTGTCAAGTTTAGTTCACTGGCTTCACTCCGATATAGAACAGAGTTTGGCCAATATTCAAAGTCTTTTAGCAGCTTATGAACCGCAACATGCTGACTTTTGGGCAGCCTGTGCTCCACCAGCCGGATCTGGTTGATCAATTCTGATAGTTTTTGGCTAAGAAGAGCAAGCATTACCAAATGTAAATGTAATTAGCAGTCTATAACAGAAAAGCATGCATAGCTATTGCAAATGTTTCAATGATTTCTCATTTTAAGATAATCTACCTCAGCCTTGGAGTCAGTGTCAGTAAGTCTTTGCTTAATATCTTTGGCAATGGAAAAGAAAACTTCTTCAACATTCAGGTTTGTTTTTGCACTCTATAAGACACAAGGAGTATAATCAGCTGTATGTTATACATGCAAGTTAATCTGCTGACACAGAAAAGCCAAGTCATAAGATGCTACATACAGTTTCAAAAAATTTGATGCCATACTCGTCGGCGAGTGCTTGGCCTTTCGCAGTCGGAACAGCCTGAAAATTATCAAGTTACTTAATATTTTCTTTCATCAGTAATTCTATAATCAAACAAAACAGTTAGAGTAGAAGATGTGGAGACTTACCCGTTTGCTCTCGTCCATGTCAGCCTTATTACCAACCAGTATTTTGTTTACGTTATCAGAGGCATGCTGTTCTATGTTACGAATCCAGTTCTTGATGTCTGAAATAATGAAAAGAACATTATGAGACGCACAAATGCTATCACATTCTCTTTCTAAAGTGGCAATAAAAGCGAGCCTCACTCATACCCTCAAAAGACACTATTTATGTAAGACGAACAATGGGAAAATAGAATCAGAACAAGAGACGGATAACAATGTGTAACTACACGGTACTGGACAAGCCAGGCAGGAAAATTACTGTTGAAAGATGACTCATCAGTGACATCATATACAAGCAAAATGCCCATGGCTCCTCGATAGTACGCTGCAACACAACAGATAAAAATAATATAAGAATCAATCATATCAATTATTAGAAGAAATGGAAAACGAAACAAGCAACCACTTATTTCAGTATAAATTAGTTCCACCTTGACGTACGGATGAAGCACTTGTTCAGAATAATTTTAGTAAATCTAAACAAGTTACTCACCAGTGGTAATGGTTCTAAAGCGCTCCTGCCCAGCGGTATCCCATATTTGAAGCTTAATCTTTTTTCCATCAAGCTCAATGGTTCTAATCTTGAAGTCGATCCTGTGAACAAACAAAAATTAGATCCCAGCTACAGGCTATAAATTAGCATTTGAAATAAGAGAAACAAACCCAATGGTGGTAATGAAGCTAGTAGTAAAAGATCCATCCGAGAAACGCAAGAGAAGACAACTCTTCCCCACACCTACATAAACAAACATCAAAATAGAATAAAACCTAGACAATCAGATGTTATCAAGCAAAACACACATAACAGCAAAAAGCATACCGCTATCACCGATCAAAAGAAGCTTAATGAGATAGTCGTAATCAGCACGACCTCTAGCAGGTGTAGCGGCCATCGATCAATCACTTGAATAACAGATCCAACAACAAGGTCAACTCCTTCTCTACATACATTATTGATTACATCAACTATGAGAAAAATCGATAATAGAATGCGAAATGAAGGTGAAGAGATGAAAATTCATATACCAGATCGTAGCGATTTGAAGTTGGAGATGCAGAGAGATCGAAACACGGATCGGCGTCGGATCGGATGATGAGATGACGATTTGAGACGCCGGTAAGAAGTACGACTTTAATTAACAATGAAAGTTGAAGAATGAATAAGTTGCTGCTTCTTGCTTTCACATGTTAGGTGGGCGTTAGTGCGCGGCCCATACCATTACCGTTTCTTCATCACACGGACGACGTCGTTTTGCTGCCAACTGTACAAACAGCTTTTTTATTATAATATTATTTATAAGTGACAGTCTGTTGATGTTGTTTTATTTGTTGTGATACCTGGATTCGTCTGACCAGCTAGTGCCAGGTGACACTGTGCCAGTAGACACCGACTCATGATTATTCTACATATGAAAAAAATGAATCGAACTTAGTGTTTGTTAGATTATGATTGCGGAGTTAAGTTTAAGAGATGTTAAGTTTTTGTTAGACGGACAAGTTAATTCAAATCGTTGATTTTGATAATACGACAATTGATATTAAAGTTGATTTTTAATAAATTAGACAGTGAATTTGCAAAAAAACATTAGCAGGATTTGAAGATTTTACTTAAAAAATAAATCTCATGAATTACATAATTAATAATCGACGATCGAGATCGTATCTCACGACCTGCATTTATTTACATTTTTTCTTTTAACGTTACCCTACATTAATAATTAGTTTTCTCTTTAAATAGTGAAAAATACCAGAAAACGTCGTGCTTGAGGAGGTTGCGAGGAGGTCCTCGCAAAGAAGCTCATGAAGAGCAATTCAACAGACTTTCGTGCGCTCCTAATCTAACAAATAGCAACATGGGCTAAAGCTCAAGTAATTTCAAAATAAATATAAAAAAATTAATTTTTAATCCTTCTAATTTAGATAAAAAATATTTAGCCCTTTATATTTATAATTTATGGATACAACCTTCGACGCGTGTATTGAAATAAGATCCAGTACTGTGAACAGCATTTTACAACATGAAAAATTCAAAATAAATTTAATTGAATTTAAAATTTCATTCCTAATTTTTATGGTTCAGTTATTTACTTAGACTTATCGATTAGAATTTAAAAAAATTATTGACTGTATAAAGTTATACACTGCACGGGATCTTAACCGGTATGCTCCAAACAAAATAGACTCATCAGTTGTTGTGTGGCTCAATTGGCCCAACGGATTCATATCTACATTCGACAATGATACAATCACAGAGATTACTGAGGACTCAATTAGTGGATATATCGAATATTGTTTGAAAAGTGACAGGAGATTCTTGAGATAATAAGAAGCTAAAAGTTGAGAAACATGATCTATCATACAAATGTGAGAAACTATAATACAAGTTAACTATTACAACAAAAGAACTATCCATTGGTCAGACGTGATCGACGCATCTTAACAAGTACATAACAATGATGAACACTAATCCCAACTGATTAACTGTCATTTGAACATCATAACAAATTGAGAAAGGACATTCATGTCTAGATTGTGACAATTAGATTGGTACATGAAAATCAGAGTTTGTAAAAGGGAAAGAATGGGAATTCTCAAAGTATAGAATAGTGAAGGATTTACTCAAAGTGAATGGATTCAAGACAGTGATAATTGAATTGTTACTACTGCAACAAATAAGGTCACGCCGGAAAAAAACTGTACTGAGTTACTGTTATCTATTTCGTTAGGAGAATAAATATAATATGATATTATGACGAATGATATAAATAATTCCTATGTAATGTGTAAGGGGTAGATAATGAATGAATAACAATTTTATCAACTTCATCTTCTCTATTCTCTAATCTATTCTTTTCATCTTCTAAATCCTAATTTCTTCTATCACGATACGAATTCGTATCAAATGGTGCTTCTTCATCGAGAGTTGAAAGTCGAGTCAAGTTCAGTACAAGTCGAGGATGATTTGAGCCCGGAAGATATGGAGGCTCTAATGAATATCAATCGAGAACTTATCAAGATCAAAGAACTTTTTACAAGAAAGGAAGAATAGTTACACCAACAAGCTGCCACTACTAAGAGACAAACGGAACAATTAGAAAGAACGGCTAACACCCTTGGAATGAAGTTAGGATACAGTTAGAGTCTACAATCGTTAGAAAATCAAATTGCTCAGCCTGTAGATTCATCATTAGAGGTGAGTAAAACTGTATCCATTTTAGTCAAACCAAAATTCAATTGGTGAACTCGTAGAATTTGTAGAGACTTCAGATGATTCTGTTAAACAGATTGCAGAAACATGTTGGTGTGGAATTGATGTCTATTACTTCCGAGGTAATTCCAATTGATTCTTATTTTTTAATACAGTTCGAGGACATTGTGGTTGTTAAGAATGTCGATAGATGTGATATACCAAGGTAAAAAGAATTTTACTGTCTTGTCGGAACAATAGTTGATGATAGTGCCCTAATGATTTGGAGAGACAGTGGCACATATGATTTTCAATATTTTTCCATTTGGACCTATGGCTTAATATTTCTAGTCTACTTGCAAAGGATTTTTCAGTATGAGCGAACGTTATGGTTTGGAGTGGTTTCTTGCCATTGTTGGCGACTTAGGCTGTGTAATAGTTCTCAAACTTTTATAGTTTTCTTTGTCAAGACCACCAGAAATGCTACTGTGTTTTAAACCTTGAGGACAAGGTTTTCTGGATGAAGGGATGTTATGTATTCCATTAAGAGAATAAATGTAATATGATATTATGACGAATGATATAAATAACTCCTATGTAAAGGGTAGACAGTGAATGAATAACAATTTTCTCAACTTCATCTTATTTATTGTGTATTCTATTCTCGTCATCTTCTAAATCCTAATTTCTTCTATCACCATACGAATCCGTATCAATTACATAATTTATATTTGTAGAAGAGATAACCTTCTGTTATGAGAAAACATGTTATGAGTTGCGAAAAAGAAATTCACTGTGAAACACTTCCACATTTTCGGAAGTAACTACTATGTTCTGGAGGACATAAATTACAAAAAAGTGAATGCATGAAGCGTTGAAGAAATATTTGTTGGATATTTACGCAATTTAAAATTGTGAGACCATAAAACTTGCCATTTTAAAATTTCAAATTCATATAACCTCCACAAAAACTTGACCTTTTCCAGTTTACTAATGATAGAGACAGAAGAAAAACAGTTAGCATGATAGTCTTTTATTTATGAGAATTGTAGAATGCATTGGTTGACTGTGCATACCAAACCTAAGACCAAAAACTCTCAAGTCCAGAGTCGTTCCTATGAGACTCATAGGAAATTGGACGGTTGAGATAATTTGTGTTCTCACCTTAAATTGTGACACCTGCCCCACTCAAAATTAAGATGAAAATGAGTAAAACTAAAGTTAGCCTATATGCAGAATTAACATTCTATATAGTGCATTTCATATTCAAGTGTCATATATGCAAAATAGTAAATATAACTAAATGGCAAGAATTAAAATTAATTAAGTCTGTATGCATGTTCAACACTATACTTTGTGCATATGTGTGATATGCACAAGTAAGAAAAATCGAAATACAGCTGTCCAAAAATCAGTGACACGTGGACGGTAGATGGCTGAATCCCAGGATTTCAACTAGATGGTAAGCCTCAAATGAAACCTTTTCCTCAAGTCCATGCGCCCACATGTTTTAAGATCTTATGGGCACAAGGTTAATTTGATAAATTTGTTAATTTATTTTCTTATTTAATGTAAAACAGAAGAAGGAATGGATACAAAAATGAAATTAGTCTTTCATTTCATCGATGTCCAACGATTAAAGAGCTACAAGTCCTATGCTTATTATTCAATCTAATCCCTTCTATAATTCGGGCAGTAGAAGGTTGATCAGAAGTTTTTTCCGGCAAAAGTCTGGCCAAACTGCCAGTTAGCAGGGACAACATCCCATGAGGGACAAGTCGAATGATCACTTGTCTCGACCTTGAATGAAATCGACTGTCCAACTAGTGTTACACCAGTCTGCCAGTTCTGTCCCCAGTTCTTAGTCATCTGGATCCATTCGGTGTTCGATCCCTTGACGCTGACGTTGATCACATCCCCTGCTCCGGCAACATTGGTTATCAGAATAAGGTTGAACCACTGATTACCTCCCATTGTGAACCTCATTCCTCCTTCCTTCTGACATGCCACCCTGCCACCACAATCCATATCAAACAGTTAACTAAAGCTTGACTGCCTAATCAAAATGCAAGAAACAGAACAAGAATGGTGTCATACCGACGGTATGAGATGGGGACAATGCCGGCTTTATACTGAGCAATCTTAAGAAACATTGGCATTGAGAGGTCGAAATGCGGACGAGGAGGGTTGCACCAGCCACCATCATCACTTGGTATTGACCAATTAGGTGGGCAAAAATTTGTAGCAGTGATGAAAATAGAAGGGCTTCCAGGTAGGCACCAATTCGAACCAGGATCATCAACACACTTTATCTCAAAACAAGCACCACAACTGAATCCATCATTAAACAAGACTGTGCTGAGTGCAGCCGTGTTGACTCCATACCCTTGCTGATACAAATTTCCATAACCACACGCGCCTCCTAATTCACAATAGTTACATAAGTCAAAGACACCTTCAACACAATACACTCAATATAGACCAAGTGACATGAAACTAATGATGGAGTTGAGTTATATACGAAGGTACACGTTACGTACGTACCCATAGTTTCAAGGGCGTCCATGTCTCCATAGAAAGTGGCATGTGCTGTTAGCCATGGGCCGTCAGTGTATAAGCTGGGAACGTCCCTACCTGCATATGTGACTATGCATTCAGCAGTCAACAGCAATATGACGTAAGCATAGTACACAACAACCGTGAACATGGTGTACGTACTGTCGGCTGTTTTGTGATTACTAATCTCTTGATTAATGATTTGTAACAAAAAGATTTAACACAAGTCAGAGAGATGGAGAAATTGAACAAGATGGAGCCAAAAAGGAGTTAATATATAATATTATTGGGAAATGATTCCACTTTCCTAATTAGTGATGAAACTTAATTCCCATACATAGTGACTAGTGAGATGATTTTGTGTACATTATGGAAATGATGATATCTTTAATACACAGCTCTCATGAAAACAAGAAAATTTAGGGTTTAGTGAAGTTGTTTTTCGGTAGAAATTTAGGGCTAACCTTCAAGTATTTGTTTGAACCATTTGGTGAGAGGTTGCATGGAAGTGAATGGAGTGATGGAGTACGTGGGGTTGAAATTGGTTTACGTGAGAGATGAGATTAGGATTACTCATGAACTAACGGTTGGCGTCTTAGTGCAGCTGGGAAGTTGATTATATAAAATCTGAATTGATTCCGATTTGATATGGTGGTTAAGGGAAAAGATTTGATATGGTGATTAATTACTTGAGACAGACAATGAGATACATCTCAATTATTGATTATTAATAATTTAATTGATGAAATTTATACTCAAAGTAACAATTAAATCTAAACGTTCCGTGTTTTTTAGGATATCCATCCGTCCAGTATAAGTCATCACGTCTCACAAAAATACATTATCTCTTTTGATCGTAATCATGATGGTTAATTGTTCCTTAATTAAGGATACTTTGAGATCATGTAATTTCAGAAAATGGTATGATTTATTCCTTTGACTTGCACGCATCCATATCTTACCTTACCTACCTGATGTGGTAGATTTAGAGACATGCTTTGAATTGACAGAGCTAGATTGCGAGTCCTTGATCATATTATTTACTTGAAAATTGAACAATCGTTATATGTCGTATTTATTTTCAACGTGATATTAACATTTCTGCCTTGATCGTAGTTTTGTTGGGTTTGATTGTGAACTATTATATCACGCACCTCTAAACAATCAATAATGACTTTAATTATATTTAATGAAAAACAAGTTCCCCTCTTTTATTGGGAACACATAATTTTCAATGTTGAGTCTTTAAATCGATTTGACCAACTACACATGAGTATTATCAACATCTCTAATAAAGAGAAGCTTGGATTTTGATATAAAATTTGTAGTTAGTAACTTTGACTAGTTATAACAACTTCTAAGTGATGCAGTGCGTGAAAGAACACTAATAGGAAAATCATAATTTTTTTATTGATAATCAAAATCAACTATCTAATAATGTAGCTAACTTCTCTTTAAATAGAAAACTTGAAATTCTAAAAACAAAAATAAAAAAATATTCGAAAAACATTAAAAATTAGAAATAAAGAGATGTTTTGCTTCTGTATCCTTTTTTCTCTCTCCCTTCTGACCTCTTTCAACCGTGAACTCCATTTTATTATCTTCACACTTGATTAACTTGCATCAACAACCAATCTTTTACATTTGGATGCGTTGTCACCAACTAAACTTTTCCGTGAACCAAAACGAATTCATTGTTCTTCTTCGGGATGCACAACTAGTCCAGACTGATGGACCGTAAAATTTTCAAAACCTGACTGTCCTTTTTAATTTTATATACATTTTATTTAATTATTTAAATATTTTTTGTAACATTTATGTCTAATTTATTAATTTTATTAATAAATTTCCATTTTAATGGTTTATTTTAAATATTTTATAGTTTAATATTTATTTGATATGCCCAAAGGGAAATTAATAAATGGCAGGGTTGATGATGTGAAAACATTCAACACCCTAAATTCAACATTTCAAATTGGTGCACCGTGGCAAGCAAACAAAATTTCTTGGTAAAGGTAACATCTTAGATGCAATGTACCAATGAGTTAAGATCTTCCATATGCTCATATAATTTTGGCAGCGTCATATGAGATTTTACCTATTCTCATCTCTCAGGCAAAGGCTGGACCTAAGAGCTCAACTGCATCCGTCGCATTCAAGTCTCTCAGGCAAAACAGTTTTCTCATTATATTTCTGAAAAGCTAGTGACCTATTTTATAGAACTTGAGCTTACATAACATGTTGGGTTAATTACAGATGACCACTCGCATAATAGGCAATATTCCACGCCACCACCTCTATATTGTAATATTACATTCGACCACCTTTATAAGTACTAACGTTTCTAAAGAACCACCTCAGTTAACGTCAGTTAACGGAGATGTGGTTAAATGGAAACCAAATTGATTTAAAGGTGGTGAATTAGACACATATTTATTATAGAGGTGGTGTATTGTAATAAAAATACTATTATTATATTAAAAATTTAATATATTTAACGGAAAATTTGACGGAACAGTGATAGGTGGTTGTTTGGGAATGTCAAATGTTATATGAGTGGTCGAATGTAATATTGCAATATAAGGGTGGTGGCGTGGAATATGGCCTATTATGAGGGTGGTTTTTCGTAATTAACCCTAACATGTTCTTTCATGCAGCAACAAGGAATCACAGTGATAGCAAGACAACATTAGGGTTTTGTCTGCGTGTTGATAATGCAGGGAAGCCAGGTACGACCTCGTCCCTTTCCGCTCTGAAAGTTGATCAAATATCTAATACAAATTCTAAGCAAAATGTATCGAAAATCAGTATGCCTTAGAACCTCATTATCTTCACTTGTTCATGTTAGAAATAATGTATAAAAACAGGATCTGAAATATGAATTTAATACTGAATAAATAACACAGTAAGGAAATTAAACAAATATCAAACCAGATTTTGTTGAATCTTGCTCGACAATTTTTGCCTCCTTTACGTGCAGGGTGTGGTTAGGCAATAGGCTTCCCAAGATAAGACAATTGAACTTCAGGTCTGATTGCACAGATCAGATGAAGCGAATTGGACTATGTCTTCAACTATCACCGAAAACAATTCTACTGCTAATGAGAATGATAGATTGATGTGTGTTTTTGATGATTAAGAAAGGAGGTAGGTAGAAGCCAAACCGTCAGGAGAGAAACACTCCTCCAATCCCCAAGTTGTTAGCATTATCTTCTCAACTTTCCAAGAAAGTTGAGAAGTGAAAAGACTTGGTTTGTAACAACCAAGAAGATAACACGGACCCAGTCTTTTGTTTCTCCAAACACAAAACTGCGTAGTTTTATTACTTAGGTAAATTGCATAACTAATGTTTATTATCATGTCACACATGTACATAATAATTCAAACATGTCATGTTTTCTATGCAACTTTACAAATCAATATCTCACAAGATATTCAATCAAATTTGGCGTTCGAATATTCAATCAAATTTGGCGTTCGAATATTCAATCTTATTGCAAATCTTACAAGGATTTCAATTAAGACTTGAACTATTCGATTCAATGTACACAAACATCGAAACTGGCTTTCAAAATGAGTCAACCTCATTTTCTTCACACACATAGAAATTCAAATAAAAGAAAAAGGTTCAAACCATGCAGTTACCAAAGAGCTGATCCAAATTATGTTATGCTGACACAGCTGATGGATTCAGATCCGGTGTAGCGCTGCTATTTGCTGCGAGGGCCGAAACGACGTCGTTTTGACGTTTTTTACTATAACCCTATGTCGTTTTGAGTGGACCCTTTACTAAAACTACGTAGTTTTGACTCGCAGCAAATAGCTTTAGCTGCACTGGATCTAATTCCATGCTGACACCCAACAAAGAGCACCTCTCTGAATGCATCCAGTGAAAAGACGGTGAGCGACCCAATGTTCCAATCCGTCGTCCCTCTCTCCGCTTTCATTCTCGGCACATCAATGGCTCTGTAATTCTCTTTTCGTCGCTGACATCCGCGATACCTCGCTCTTCCCTGTCGCTTATATCAACCATCTCGCCCTTCACAGTTGTTGGACGAATCTTTGGGCCCAGCCCAATTTATAGAAGCCCGAAATCCACTCAACTGCATTGGCGATAGAAACACTTCCGCTCGGTCTATCGTCGCCGCCGGCACGCATCTCCTCTACCATGGACGTCACCGCCTCCGCACTCCTTCACTCTGACATAAGTCACCTTCGCTTCGGCCGTAGGGATTTTTCACCTTCTCTCAAGCATTTTCGCAAACAGTTGCCGGGTAGTCTTACAATTCCAAATTTTGCCCACTCACCAACACCACTTCTATCAAATCCTCCTTTCCGGAAGTCTCTGGTGTCTCCTTATCGATCCCTGCAGCCGGTTCGGTCTTCATTCTCGGATGCTGCCACTAATGGATCACCTGAATTGTCTCTACCGGAAAAGCTCAGAACTTTGTCTTTGGAAATATTGAAAGATAGCTTGCTTGGTTTGACTCCTTTTGATGTCTGCAAATTGGTTGGGATACTATCAGTTGCAATAGCCGCGATGAAATGGGTATTGGGGCTTCTATTTAATCCATTCTTTTGGATGTATTTCAGCTGGACTTGGATGTTTTGGCCTTCCCTCGGAGCACTGGCTATTGGAATTTATGGTCTTTATTGCCTCCGGAAGCATTATGTTGGTAAAGCTAATATATTCGAGCAACTGGTCATTGTTACTTCCACAATAACTTGGCTGACTTTAGTCCCGCCAGGTTTTGTTAATGGTTTCCTTGAAGGCTGGCCAATTGTGTTCTTTTTGGTCTACCATTATTTTTTCTTTCTCAATGTTACTGTAAGGAAGCGTCAGTATGGTGACTATTATGCAAGACCGCATGACCCGAAATGGGATGTTAGGTTACCTGCTTGGAGCCAGTTTTTGTTTTGTGGTGCTGTTATGGGTGGACATTGGCTTGCTGCGTTTGAGGCTCCAGAATTGCACTTGATTCCTGGTGGTTGGTGGATCAATACTCGTATTTGGGTTTTAATAGCGGTTGTGATTTTCACGCACTACTATGCAACAGTGTTCCTCGCTAAGTATGTTGACAATACTGCTGAGCCAACTGCTGTTGTTCAGTTTGGGCCGTATCGATCGGTCAGACATCCTATATATGCGTCAACTATGCTTTTGTTTCTGAGTTACTTTGTGGCACTCCGAGCACCGCTTAGCATGATGTACATTGCTGCCGTTTGTTTGTTGTACTATGGGCAGAAAGCAAAGTTGGAGGAAGAATTGATGTCAGAGACTTTTGGAGATCGTTATATGGAATACAAAAACAAGGTAAAATTCAAATTTATTCCTTTTGTTTATTAGATAGAATAGTGTTGGTTTGGTTTTGGTAGACAATCATCAAGTCTCTGTATCTTCTCTTATGAATATAGACATCCTCCCTCCCCCCATTGACATGGGAGTTTTGTATCAGTTTACTTGTGTTATCAATGTTAACGATGCTTTCATTATTTATAGACACGTTTGTTCTTGATTTACACCCATTTTCGAGTGGGTTTACCATGAGCTTGGATGTGTTTCAGGAGATTTTCTATCCTTTTTTTGCATAACATTGGCATTACCTTGTGTTCTAATTAAATTTACCATCTTGGTTGTTGTTACTTTGGTTGGTTTATTTATTCTGCTCCTTGGGTCTCAACTAAGGGATGTTAGTGTCATTTTACTTTCAAAATGATACTGTAGGAGAACCCTCAAGGTCCTGGGTGTCAATTGATAGATACGTTATAGTCACTTTTTTATATTTCCTCACTTGTCCTTTTGTTGCATGGAAAATGGGCGGACAATAATTTGATGGAAAATATTTAGGTGTGTGATATGATTCAAGTTCGTATCAAGAATACAACAGAGAATAATAGAAAAAGAGTAGAGTAGTTGAGAACAGATTAGGGTTTAGAGAAGAAGGGTTGAAGAAGAAGGATACAAAAGGAATATTGATCAATTCATTTCTTGAGTAATTTCTCACACATGTCTCCTCTTTTATACTATTACTCAAACCATCATTAAGCCTAAGTAACATCATTAATCCTAAGTAACTCGTATCAGTGTGTTTGGTTGTATAAAGGAAAATGAAAAATAACAAAAGAAACAATGTAAATTTTTCCTTTCAATTTTTCATGGAAAAATTACTTTCCATTACATTTTCCCACTACTTTTTCTGCATCCAAACGGAGAGTTAGAGTCATCAAGATTTTTTGGACAAGAGGAAGAGTATTCTTCACCTTGGCATCCATAAGTTGTACTTGGTCTTTGTGAATTCAAAGTTGAATTAGAGAGGGAAAAGAAGGGGCAGGCAACTTTATTGTTAATATTTCAGTTTTAAACAATCAAAAGAAAATATAAATTCAGCCCTGGCTTTCAAAAGCTCAAAATCTTATGATTCGGGATAGTCTCTGCTCGTGGATACACTTGTACAGCTCTTTTGTTCTACATTTCCATGCCTTCAATTTTGCAGGTCAGCTTAGTGTCGTCAGTTGCATACAATTCCAGCAAATGGGTAATTGAGTAAGCATTGTTTCTATTGCTCCATACATATTTATCGAGTGCGGTTCATTTGCGAACTCATGCACATTTTGACCAAAATTTTTGTCTATTTGCATTTTCCAATTGAACTATATGCACATTTTGACTCGCGAATGTGCACATTGACTTCGCGCAAAAAGACAAAAAAAGAAGAAATTGTGGACCGTTGGATCACCTCGATCCAACGACAATTTACCTGGGTCGCAGGTTCGTAATTGACCCCCTGGGTCGCAAATGAACCTGCCTCCATATTTATCATTATTACTCAATGGTTGTTTATTTTTTTGAAGAATTTGTATATGAACGGAATTATACAAGTGATAAGGTCAACCCCTCTATTTACACATCTCTGATTGCTTGTTATTTTTAAAGCCTAAAAATCTTCAGCCTTAAGAATGCTTTGTCAGTTTACAGTAATATTTCAAGACATGAGGCATTTTCTGGTGCTTAGTAAAAATATGACTTGATACAGACTTTCAAATATCTTGCAGGAGAAACTTGTAGACAAACATGATAAAATATGTATTGAATGCTAATACCAATCTATGTTTTGCAATACATGAGTTTTCACTACTTACTCTGAATAAATAGAAACGCAGTGGCGCCAATGAAGTTTTACCAAGTAAACGAGGGTACAACATATGATGGAAATGCTCCATACTTAGTCACAATAGTTTCGACAGCAGATGAATCTGCAACTTCTCCAAAGTTACCAAGCCCAAGCTCAGTTGCATGTATACCACCAGTAATAAATACCGAATCAATTCCAGCTTCAGCAGCTCCTTTAATGTCATGATGGAGAGAATCACCCACAGCAATAGAATCACAGGCATCTACCCCAGCTATGGCCATTGCTTCCTTATAGATGATCTGATTTCATTTCAAACACCAAGTGGTCAAATAAAACAGTACAAAATCGAACTCACAAGGAATATAGGGAATAGAAAATCAATCGTAAGTATAATTGCACTAACTCATTAGTGTTGATATACGAGAGTTTTACTACAAAATCACAGCAGCCAATTCAGAATATGCAACAATTTCTGTAAATGATTTTGTATATAGGCAGATGTTGCATCCCTGTGAGCGAGTTTCACCACTATATACAATAAACAAAACATCAACAGCTCTAGATCAAAGAAGCAGGCACAACCTAAGTCTATGAAGCTACAACAAGACCATCTACTGTAAGGAAGTTCAGTTACCAGTGGTCTGATAAAGCATTTTTATGGAAATGTCAAATTACAAAATAAAAACCATCTGCATACATGAACCCATGTGATAACTATTTAGCAATGTAAGGAAACAATTTGATTACCTATACTCAATTCCATTAATGAATCGGACAAATCAAGTCAAAGAAAGGAGGGCACGCTCCTCTATATGAGTCTCTCTTACCTTGTCCGGCTTGCCCATCCACTTGACCACACCACCAAGCTTTTCATATTTGTCAGCAAGTGTGCCTACCAAGTTAAACAATTTATCTCTTAGCATTGTTATACGAAAAGAAGGCACTCAAGGGCATAAACTTGTCGCCTTGAGAAAAATAGAAAGGCATTTCGGGGGTGGATTACAAGTAAACACAAATACATCGGATAGCTAAAACACCAATGTCACCGAGTCATTTACCTAACTCCAAACTAATAGCTCTGAAAATTTCAAAATTTTGGATCCAGGTTTTCATGCTTTTTAAACTCTGAGGCTAAGTATTAATATATGTTAAGTTGAACTTTGAACTGTTACCTGGCATAATGCGCAAAGCTCTAGCCTCAACAGTCACATAATCTGGGTTTGCTACGACCATAGGAATATTTTTGGCCACTCCATCTTCTAGTATTTTTTCGAGATCCTGAAGCTCCATTGGTCGTACTGAGCCAGACGATTGTCCAATAGCTTCAGTGCCATGAGCCAGAATAAATTCAGCTTTTTCCACACTGTCCACAACTTGTAAATCCAACCCCTACAAAATTATAAGGGATAACCATGGTGCACTGCGTTAAAACGATAGTATACCATCAGCTTCAAAACACAGACTCAGCTCATATTTTGCTGCAGAAAAAAAAACAACGGGACACCATCCCCATTCATGCACTAATATGAGTAGCAAAGATAGAGTAAGCTTGTAGCTCCTTTTTGTCTTAGATTTTCTGGAAAAATACATCAGAAATGAGTTTTTTTTGTACCTCAAGAGAAATAGCCCCACGGTCATTCCAAGTAATGTGAATGCAAGAACTTCCAAGGGATGCGAACCAAGTATCATCTCTCCTTTGAAAAATGAACGATAGTAAAATGAAGTGAATTGTAGATAATTGAGTAATAATATCACCCTCGACAAGCTGCCCGGGCATCGTATGCAACTAACGGTACAGAAATAAAACAACGGCTGGGTGGCAGACTCATTCATGATATAAAAGAAAAAGGGAGTAGATCACACCTCAGCAGGTATTGATGTGTTAATTCTCCACTTGTAATTGCTCCTGCAAAGAGAGATGGGTTAAATCCAAGGCTCTTCAGTTTCTCCAAGGTTGTGGTTGCACGTCTAGAAGAATTACTAATTACCACCATCTTAGCTCCATTGCTTGCTAGCTTTTCTACTGCAAGAATACAATCAAATTAAAGCGGCTAATAGCTGAAAATGAAAACAGCTGAAAAATGAAATTAAAGGTGAGATTATCAACATGTTGAAATGGCACCAGGATACGGGTTTTTCCCATCATGAAGTACTCCAAACTGGTCCAGAAACCATGCCTATAAGAACAATAACAGGTTATTGATTTTCAAACAATCAAAAGGAGACAGTATTCAGCCAAATTAAGGAAGACATACAAATGAAGAATACAAAAGGCGAGATTGGAATTGATTAAATAGAGAGTAGAACGAGACGGACCTTGTAACGACGAGATTCAGCGAGAGTTTGAAGTCCGGCGATGAACTGAAATTCCGCCGACGAGCATCTAATCATCGTTAATCTATCGATTGAAGATTGGTTGGTCGGGTTTGGGACCTTTGGATCACCTCTCCTGGTAGTGTCGTTTTTTATTTATTTTTATGTATTATTTTTAGAAAGTATATGAAAAATTAAAATTGAATTAAATTAAAGAAAATATAATCATTAAATATTAAGTAGAATACGGGATCCATTATAAAGATTGATTTTAATAAAATATAAATTAATCACAATCATTTATATTAGAAGTAGCGGTCTAACGGTCAGTCGTCCAGTCTCTAAATCCAGAAGTCGGTGGTTCAAGCCCTCCCAAGTGCATCTCCGCTTTGAGTCTGAGGTCTGTCCAGTGTCCAGTCCTTGAGCAACGTAGAATTCCATCGGAATCTGAATAATTTGAAATGATTAATTAAAGTTTTTGCATTGATTTTTTTAATATTCTAATGAAACATCCAACAAGCAAATTAAGTCATTTCTAAAGCGACTAAAACAAAATTTCAAATCCATATAACGAGATTTCCAAATGTACATCAAGTAATAATTTTATTTAGATATTAACTTCTTAATATTACTCTTCACAACTACGATCACTATGTTGGTATAAAATGAAATCATTAACAGTTAACGTCTTACATTCAAGTTCATGTCATGGAAAGATCGCATGATTCGGGTCACCGGGTCATCCGATGATTGACCCGAACCCACCCTAAATATTATCGGATCACCAAAATTTGACAAGAGCATGTCCAAATTTGTTCGGGTTAGAATGGGTCATGCTCATGCCACCCCCAATTCATCATAATTAATAAATAGTTTAGTTTTTTGGCCAAAAATAATCATTGATTTTTTTGTCGAAAATCAAATGTCCAATCTGTAAAATTGGACAAAACCACCCTTTCAACTTTTTTTACAAATAATTATCTTTAAATTCAAATTTTATTCAGTATAGTTACCCCATCACTGTTCCGTTACTATTTCTGTTAGGTATAATTATTGACCATTCATTAATACATTGTTATATGTATAAATAATCCCTAATTAACCCTAAATAAAATAACCAAAACATAATTATAATAATTAAACAATTCTAATTAATTATTTAATCATAAACCTTAAAATTAAATTAACTCTAAAATTATAGTAACTGTAAAATAAAGTAACTCTTAAACTAAATTAACCTATTAAATAAATTAACTAAATTTAATTATTCAATTAATCCTTATAATTCAATTAATCCTTTGAACTAACATAATCCAAAGCTAAACTAAACCCATAGTTAATTAATTTTAATATTTTTCAATTAGGGATAGAATCGAGATGGAGATTAAGTTTTGTAACACAAAAGAAAATAATTTTAATTATTGATTTGATTAATTTTAAGGGTGAGATTAAGTTAATTTTTAAAATAAATTGAACAGTTGGGTTTATAGAAACTCGGACAGTTGGAGATTGACGATTACCAATATCAATCGTAGAATTAATATTAATCAACGATCGAGATGATTAGCTTCCGTCTCATGAAAAATTTATTGTCCTATTCTTATCATATTCAATTAATTCTTGAAATTATACAAATGTAATTAGTGCAGACTAAAATCAGTTATTCAAAACGTATGAACTAGAAGAAGGGGTGATTGCTTGATGGTCATGGTCTTGGTCTAGCAATTAAGAGCGCTCGAGTTCGAGTCGCCCTGAACACATGCCCTTGGACGAAGGGTTCAGTATTTTTATAGGCCGCTTCATGAACAATACAAAATAATTTGACAGTTGTATTTGCCAAAATAAGGTGCAATTGGATGTTATGTTTAAAATTTATATATGGTGGCTAGAGATTATGTTGTGTAGGTCACTGCTCATTCCTAACATATAAGCAGACAAAATGACGAAGTTAGATCTTTCCTTGAACTATTAGGTGAGATAATTTATAGCTGAGAAGCAAACATTACAAGTATAAATTAGAGATGATTGCACAAGACGTGTTAATCGAGGGACGCATATTCTTCACCTAACAATAATTTCGAGACATACCAATTGAACTAACTTGTGTTACCCATCTATATCAGAATATGCTTCAGAAGCAATCAATCTTCTCAACAATCATCATCCTGCTTTTAACTTTTCGTCCCATACAAGTAGAAATTGTAGTCCACCAACTTTATTGTATTACTCTCGATGTAAACTAGTAATGGATTACATTTAAAAAAAATTATTTCTATGTCGTTCAAGAATTGGACAGACCCCAGACTCAAGGCAGAGATGTAATAGGAGGCTTGTCTCAGAGAAAGAATGGTTGACCGTTAGACCGCTGCTTCTTGTGCATCAGTTTGTACCAACACATTAACGAGACATGTAAATTGTACATGTTTTGTATGTGAGATGCATATGACAAATGCAGTGCGTGGTGCAATTTCACCCATTGATAAACTACAATCAACGAATGCAAAGTAAAATTCACGATTCCACCAAATAGATGAAACCACATGATACAATCTCTGGTTAAACATACTGAATTGTTGTAACACTTTAAAATAAGTCAAAATGACATCGCTTTATTCCATATGATAAGAACCTTAATTAATAAATACCAATCAATTATATTATAGCGTGAGAGAATGGTTATATCATAGGCTTGGTGCAATGTAAACGTCGCTCTTTTTCTCAACAAACGCACCTTCCAACTTTTTTGTAGATGATCCACTTCCTCTACACATCTTTATTTGAAACCCGCATGCATGGCTGCTATATATATGTCTATTGCTTTAGATCACTCGGCTTACTCTCCCTATGTTTCCTATGTTTATTTTGTAATTTCTCAACACCAAATCTCAAAACCCTTGTCCTGTTTCTTTTCTATTTCTAGGTTTTGATTCGTCCACCATCTTTTAGCTAGCTAGGTACAACTCTTATTCATTTTTGCAATCCATTTACAGTAACCCTTTCATACGTTCTTACTTGTTGAAATGGGTTCGAGATCATTGCCAATATTAGTTGTTACCATATTGGTTTTGTTTGTCCTCCCAACGACATTTTCAACCTCAAGGCTGGATTCGAAAGCGAATTACAAGAAAAGGATGGCAAAAGGGTTTAAGATAGAGCTCAAACATGTTGATGCAGGTAAAAACATGACAAGAATTGAAAAGCTACAACATGCAATGAGTAGAGGTAGGCATAGGTTACAGAAGTTGAATTCAATGGCAATCATGACCGGCCAAGTAGAAACTCCTGTCCATGTAGGAAATGGTGAGTTTTTGATGAGCCTGTCCATTGGCACACCACCTCAGAGTTATGAAGCAATTATGGACACAGGCAGTGACTTGATTTGGACACAATGTAAGCCTTGCAAGCAATGTTATGATCAGCCAACGCCTATTTTCGACCCTACGCAATCTTCCTCATTTTCCAAGTTACCTTGTTCAAGTAATCTTTGCAAGGGTTTAAGCACATCTACTTGTAGTGGTGATTGTGAGTATGCTTATTCTTATGGAGATTACTCATCTACACAAGGTATTTTGGCTACTGAGACATTCAGTTTTGGAGATGAAAAGGTTCCTAAAGTTGGATTTGGGTGTGGGGAGGATAATGAAGGAAGTGGTTTCAGTCAGGGTTCAGGACTAGTTGGCCTTGGAAGAGGTCCATTGTCACTAGTTTCTCAATTGGGTGAGCCAAAGTTCTCATACTGCTTAGTCTCAATTGATAGCTCAAAAGGGTCTAGCAGCCTTCTCATGGGGTCCTTAGCCAAGGTGAATGGCTCTAAAGATGGATCAGTCGTTGTGAGCACTCCATTGATCAAGAACCCATCTCAACCATCATTCTACTACCTTGGCCTCCAAGGTATCACAGTCGGCACCACTCGTCTACCCATCAAGGAATCCACCTTTGACCTCCAAGACGACGGTACCGGTGGCATGATCATCGACTCTGGTACAACAATCACTTACTTGGAACAAAGTGCATTTGACGCGCTCAAAAGCGAATTCATATCACAAACCCAACTTTCAGTAGATGATTCTGGCTCAACTGGACTTGACCTATGCTTCAAACTTCCATCAGGAGCAGATCAAGTTGAAGTTCCAAAACTCAAGTTCCACTTTCAAGGAGGTGATCTTGATCTACCAGGTGAAAACTACATGATTGGAGACTCAGGTTTGGGTGTGGTGTGTTTGGCTATGGGAAGCTCAAGTGGGATGTCCATATTTGGCAATGTTCAGCAACAAAACATTTTGGTACTGCATGATCTTGAAAAGGAAACAGTGACCTTCACTCCAACTCAGTGTGATAAAATCTGACCGTAGGGTTTGGGACTTGGTCACTCCTGATTTCACCTTCTTAATTACTCAGGTGTATTTCATTTTATTATAAAGTGACTGCTAAACATATATCATTCACTGTTTTATGAAATCCCACTCAATTAAATTCATCTATATTACAACATAATTATGTACAAACTCAAAACCTATGGATCGAAAAATACAATCTATCGTCAAAAAAGGCTTACGAGACATTTTTGTGGAAGTCGCACTTATCTGACTAACATATTTGGTGAGTCACCAAAATAATCTTATGCGTCTATTGTGTAGCGACTACATTATGTTAGTCGCATTCCGTATCTTATGCGACTAGATGTAATGTGACTTACCAAAATTTGTCTTTAAAGATCATTATGCGATTAAATATAAAGTGACTTACCAAAATTTGTTCCGTAAGTCATTTTAAAATTCCACTTATGGTTTTTTGGACAACAAACATGATAATGAATGAATTGTGCTATGCATGAATTAAATATAGGCACATACATGCATGAATTCCACAGTCGCATTCCATATCCTTGTGAAAATGTATAAATATGTCATGTTTTGGAATTTTCACATAGGTGCTTACATTGTATTCATGGCGTGTGTTTGAATAAATTGTGCTATGCATGAATTAAATTAATAACTTATGTACACTTTAGTTCGGACGCATTTAAAGTTGTTCACAAACCATTTACATGTTATAAGACTCACATTAATATATATAGATCGCATAATCGTTAATTGCCGATTGAATAAGAAACCTACGAATGAGCTCTATCATGACGCGGCAGAAGCCACCAAGGAATAGCAAGCGCGAAACCCAAAGATAATTTTTCCACCAGGTTGACGGGAGTCCATCTGTAAATAAAGGGAATCCACCGTTATCCTTCAGATAATTCAATTTGTTTTATTCATCAAAAGATGTTTATTACATGAAAACAAGATTATATTCCATAGAAAATGAAAATGCAAAACTAAAAGTAAATGAAACATGTGGGACGAAGCTTCAAATAAAAATACATAGGCAAATCCCCTACATGAGACACATTTAAAGTTGTTCACCAAACATATACATGTTATACGACTCACATTAATATATATAGATGCATAATCCTTAATTGTTGATTGAATACGAAACCTATGAATGAGCTCCATCAAAAACTTCATTTAGCTATGTGTTCTCCCAAAAAATTTAGGCGGGATTTGAAATTTTTAGATGAGATCTAAATTTACATTTGTTTTACATCCCTATACATTATTGTCATTATCTCTCAAGTTCAACTCATCATCTATCAAGACTCGACCATCTTCTATCAAAAAAAAAAAGAAAAAAAAAAGACTCGACCATCTTCTAAGTTAGAACTTAGAAGTTAGGTAATACATTTTGCATTCATGTAACCTATCGGTTGCTATCAAGAGCCAACCATCTCAAATTACTTTCTTGTATGTTAACGATGTGCCTTCCGTTCTGCCCCTTTCATGGCCACGATCACCAGGTACTCACTTGGATTAGGGTCTCAAAAGAGATATTCCATTGCAGTTCTTTAGGGTCTCAAAAGAGATACTTCTGTTGTAGTTCTTGTTTAAGAGGGTTTTACTATTTTGATTGAGCTATTGAATTTTTTTTTTTTTGATTGAAAGTATGAGAACCATTTTACCATATGTTGATTTGCTTTTGGTGAACCAGAATTTTATGATTTATTTATTGGGATAAACAATCATTGAGGAAGATTGACTCCTTTTCGACGAGAGGAGGCATGAAGCGTCGAATTGAAGGCGACTGAAGAACAACATCAGGGAAGTTTATGTGCTGCCTAGTAGTGTTGTTTGGGATGGGGCAAGCCTTGCTTGAGATGTCTTATATTCATTTTTGTGCACTATGTTAGTAGTGTAATATTTTGAGCCTTTAAAATTTAATGTGTATTTTATAAAATTTGGCTTGAAACTTTGTAATTGCTTATTGGAAATAAAACATCTTTAAGTTGTTTAATTGTTTACCCTAGGGCATAGCAACGTTCGGTAAATAACCGGTTTACTGAAACAATTTAACTTTTTTATTGAAAATTCGGTAAAACGGTAAATTTTCGATGGTAAAACGGTAATAAAGTTTGGTAAATGGAATAGATTTTTTCGGTAATTTACCGTTTTACCGAATTTCCCAAATATATATTATATTATTTAAAAATATATATATATATATATAAATGATTACCGTAAATTTTTTCAGTAAAACGATAAATCGGTAACGGTAAATGGAATAAAAAAATTGGTTCGGTAAAATTACCGTAAATTACCGTTTGCTCTCCCCTAATTTATGCAATTTGAACACATGACCATTTTAAGAAACAAATGTTAGTTAGAACAACTACAAACCACACATCAAACAATTCAATAATGTACTAAAGATATTATTAGTATGAAAATCACTATTATCAATTAAAATAAGGGGCACACTTGTCAATTCATTATTCAATTAAATCATTAAATTGAAGGTCTAGTACAATTTTTGTAAACTGCATTACAAAGTTTGCATATACAATGTATTGTTTTATTTTTAAAATTTTGATGCATTTTTGTAATTTTAGTGATTCAATTTTTATTACAATGTTTTAAAAAATTGACGCACTTTAAATATCTAATTATGCACTTTATATCTAATAATAGAAATTTTGAAATAGATTATATAAACTAAACATTGTAATGCACTTTAAAGCAATCCAATTATTAGTTATATTGATTTAAAGGACAAGTGTGCCCTTTCATTACTAAAAATGATTACCATTTATATCATGACGGAATAAATCTAAACCATTTAAATGATGGATCGTATGGCTCACATTGGTTGCAAAAGTATGTATATATTAATTGCCCAGAATAGTCTTTTAACACACTTTGTGCACAATATAAAATCACACTCTCCTCTTGAAACTCACATGGCTCCTTCCTTAACTCTTCCAAGTTGGATGAATTTGAAGCTTCTTTTACTCATATTATACATAGGAATTGCATATGGGATATGGCATGATCGATCTACACTTCACACATTGAGAATTTTAAATTTCTAGAAGGTAATCCGTTTTGTATGAAATTTGCACGTTTATATTGCGTTAGATATGTGTTTTTCTTGAATTTATGTTGCATATTTTGATTGGGTTATTTTGTGTTGTTAAGATTTTTAAGTTTGAAGATGTAATTATTTTTGTTTTTGTATGAAATCGAAGAATAATCAAGTCATGGATAGGTCTTGGATGAATTTGCCAAGAGTGGATCGATGGTATTTTGAGGGGATTGAAGGTTCCATACACTTGTAAGAGATAATTGTACTAGACAATCACATCCTTGCATAGCCGTTCCTGAGTTATTGGGGGCCGTCGGGCGAAAATAAATTCAGGCCCCTGTGTTTTTTGGACTTTTCACACTATTTTTCATTTTAAAAATTATTTATTTTTAAAAATGAGCTAAATAGGATTCGAACACGGACCCTCTGTGCAAACTGTATGTAGAAAACCACTTGGATATCCATCTAAACTTTACATATTTCTCAAACCCAAAATATATTTGATCCCCTGGAGATGGTGGGCCCTTGGCGCCTGCCCCTTCTTGCCACCCCTCCGGGCCGGACCTGCATCCTTATCCATGTAGGCTTTGTAAGGGCAGCGGAGCGTGTATTGATTTTAGCAAAATGCGGTGACATATGGTTCAATATTGGATGATGCAAAGTTATACATTTTGGCCGTTGCATGGTGAGGAACTTATGAGAAGTATTGTAATCTTTTAGAAGAAGCTCAAAGACCAATTTTTTTGAGAAGTGATAAAACAGTGTTGAAGTGTATTTTGGAGGGACTACAAGTGAAAGTTCTAAGTCATTGGTCAGATTAGTCCTTTGATAAACATTTGGATATTTTTAGAAGATTGTTGCCTCAAGAGAACAACTATCCGAGATCCTATCGAAATGTTAAGAACTTTAAAAAAGTTAGGATTGGGTTACGAGATATTTCATGCACGTGAAAACGGTTGTTTATTGTACTACAAAGATGATGAATATTTTAATAGTTGTCCTATTTGTGAAGAGTCCTGTTATGCTTATGAAAATGGTGAAAGAAGGGTTCCTATAAATTGTCCGTTACTTTCCTATTACACCGAGGCTCAAACGTCTTTATACATTTCCACACATGGCAAAGAAAATGTATTGGCGTGTGGAACATCGAGTTAGTGGTGGTGAGTTTAGACATCCAGCGGATGGGATGCATGGAATCACTTTAATATGCAATTTCCAGAATTCGCAAATGAAAATCTGAAATGTGCGTCTTGGATTAGCAACTAATGGGTTCAACCCCTTTGAAATAAACTCCACCTCTCACAACACACTAGGCCTATCGTGGTTATGCCCTACAATTTGTCACCATCAATGTGTATGAAAAAAGAATTTAACATGCCCACAATGTTAATTGGAGGTCATAAATCCCCTGAAAAGTGTTTGGACGTGTTCATGAGACCTCTTATTGGTGAATTGCAATTACTATGAAGTAGTGTGGTATCTATACATGATTGTTATTCGGGTACTCGTTTTAGTAGGAGAGCCGTAGTAGGTGTCCAAACTGAAGGATATAAAGCTTGTCCCATTTGTTTAAAAGAAATTGGTGTCGTTCATTCAGATAGAAGAATGTCATACCAAGGACATCATTGGTGATTACCACGTAACCATGAGCGGGGAACTGCAATAAATAAGTTTGGAGGTGAAGTTGAGTTAAGGGATAAACCTCCTTCTCTTTCTGGTATTGACATTTTTGATGTCATTCAGACTTACACTTTTGCGTACTTAGCTTACACCCAAAGTTTAAAGGGAAGAGAAAATCTGAGAAACTTTGTTAGACACATGAGACTATATTCTCTTATTGGAAATGTTTGAAACAACCTTACTCGCTTGATGTCATGAACATTGAGAATAATGTCTTTGATTGTGCAGTAGGGACGATTCTTGGATTTGAGAGTAAGCGACAATCGTGGGACATTCTATCTGGGAGACCATGTTACACCGTTACTCTAGAAAACAAGACCAAAGTTCTATAGATGATGAAAGATGTTGAGTATCCATCATACTATGCTAGGAGTTTTAGAAGTAAGTTCAATCTGCAAGAGAAAAAATTGTTGGATTGAAAACACATAACTGTCATGTTATGTTCCAACGATTAATTCTTGTCTTCATCCGATCATATCTGCCTACTTATGTGGTGAACTCCGTGATTTGCTTGAGTCGATGGTTTTAAAGACTGTTGTCGAGAGTAGACAAAGATTGATGTCATTCAGATGTAGTTTGATATAGTGTTGATATTATGTCATTTTGAGCAGATCTTTCCTCCTGCATTTTTCATTATCATGGTGCATCTCATGATTCATCTCCCGCTTCAAGTTTCGTTTAAAGGGCCGGTTTATTATAGCTGGATGTACCCAATCGAGAGGTACAATATATTTAATTATTACATTTATTAATTATTTAATGTGTTTTATTTATTTATTTAATTGTTTTACGTATTATTTTATATAGACAACTGTGTGAGTACAAGAAATATGTAAGGAACACAATTTTTCGAAGGATGTATTGTTGAGCAATATATTACACAAGAGTGTAATTTAAGTCAATATGTACATGGAAAATAATACCCACGAAGAATCCAGTTTGAAAAGAAGTTGCATCAATGTATTGGGATATATTCGTAATATAAAGCTAGGTAAATGTCAACTTAGTTCCGCTCATTGGTGCGTCATAGAGAATTGTTTTGAAGCAAAGTATTATGTGGATCCATACTTTGGTGACAACGCTCGAATCAAACATTTTAGTCCCTCTTTGAAACATTGGGTATGTATTCTAACCTTCATTACATTTGATTTGTATATACATTAGTAAATAATGCAAATTGTTTTTTAGATGACACTTCGTCGAGGATCTGATGGTTTCAGTGAGTACCTCAACTCTTTATCATGCGAATCTCAAACACACAACTTTTACTCACAATTGAGGTGAACGACGCAAAATTTGTGGCAGTGGATCGAGACTCTAAATCTAGGACAACTCAAAAATGTGGTGTAATGGTTGAAACCAATGATGAGAAGTATTATAGCGTGCTTGAAGATGTTATTGAGTTACTGTACCAAGGCGTGACAATTGTTGTCTTCAAATGACGATGGAAGAAACCACGAAATCGAATCATTGGACAGGTCAATAAGGTATTATGAGGACACACCGTATTTTTATCATTCATCGATAGGCAAGTGTTTTACATTGATGATCCTAAGTTGGGTGACAATTGAAAGGTAATTAACGTTGTGGCTCAAAGAGGAACTTACAATGCTATTACATTAGCGCTTGAAGCCAATGACTCATTATGCATTATACAAGCTTATCAGGAGGATACTTCAAATAACATTCCACGTGTTCCCATACGCACTCTTGAGGTTGATATGGGATCTCTACCCCAAGCACCACGGATTGTTAAAATTCTACTACTAATGATGAGTTGGGAGATGAATTTGAAGATGATGAAGAGAGTAGTAATATGAAGAGCTTGAATTTTTGCTCGAAGATGATGATACATAGTTTGAAGTGCTTGATGATCATGGAGATTAGCTTTGATGAATGTTTTATGCTATTTATATTAGTAGGAAGTGCTTTGATCACGGATTGCTATCATTGTAGTGATATATGCTTTATGGAGATTAGCTACATGATGTATAAGTGTTTGAAATCTGAATATGGTGTTTGAGATCTTAATATGATTTTTGAAACATGTTTTTTGTAAGGGTTTAGTGGTTTAGGGTGTTTTGACATGTTGGTTTTTTTTAGGGTTCAGGGATGTTTTTTTCCTACGAATTCAGGAGTTACAGGGGTTTCAAATGCTAAGGGTTTAGGATTTTCAGGGGTTTTAAATGCTAAGGATTTAGGGGTTTTCAGGAGTTTCAAATGTTAAGGGTTTAGGGGTTATGAAATGTTGCGAATGGCTGGGATTCGATAATGGGGTAAAAAGAGTTTAGATTGTAATCTATGTGAATTGTTATTAACGAATCAGCTTTAGCCACGTCATCCAAGATACTTAAGTCGGCAGAAACCCTAAGCAAATCTAACTTTTGTTTCATCTCTCATCCAGAGGCGCTCCGCTGCGATGAATCTGATGAAGGAAGGAAACGTAGTCATGCCTCCCTGCAAGAATCCGATGGCCAAGCCACCATCGAAGGCGAAGACAAATGCACTGACAACTAAGACGAAGGCACTGACGGCTAAGACGCAGACACCGACCCTTAATATGCAACTCCGACCACATCCAATGCCGGCCAAGAACCGAGATATGATTGACATACTAAGAGAGGAGATCGCTAGAAAGCGCTCAACTCAGATCCAGGCGGTGGTTAAGCCAAGGAATTTAGTAGAATCAAGCTCCGAACTCTGAACTGAAATACTGCTAGCGACCCTGTTGTGATTAGCGATACAAATGGATGAGGATTGTCTCCTGAACGGACTCTTTGAATTGAACAAAGTGGCTCGCCTGAACAAAGCCCCGAACAAAATGCCTCGCCTGAAAGACGCATTCCCACACCTGACCAACGCAGTCCCACCCATGTCCAACGCAGTCCCTCGCGTGAAAGACCGAATATAATGCCTAAAGGAAGTCCAGCTAGTTATCATCCAAGATCTAAGTACAGTAATTACTTTGAAACACACTCTCATCCTCAATCTCAAACACCGCCTCAACCTCAGTCGGTAGCAAATGCCCGCGCCCAATCTAGCCAGCCTCCAATTCCACCTCCACCGTTGTCATCAGTGGACATTCCTGATCCCATGGAGTGTGACACCCGCAAAGAACAAGATAGGAAGAAAATGCATTAGATGGTGCAAGGATGAAAACGGTAAGAGCCAGTGGGACCAAGTGTACGTTTGGCTCATTATCTGTGTTTTCTATATTTGAAAAAATTTTAGTACAAAGTTTTTATGATTAAATTTTTCCAGATGGAATTTCGCTACCTAGCAGACAAGGAGTTATGTGTGGTGCTAAACTCAAGGCAGAAGTGCGATAGAAAGGGCGTATCACACTCAAAAAGTGAGCTGACAACAATCTCTACATTGGCAAGCACTAGAAACTTTCTAGTGCAAAATAGAAAGGTACGCGAGGGAATTTGTCCCAATGAATGTTGTGAGGTTCAGTGAGTTGGGTGAAGGGGTTTGGAAGAATATCATTGACCACATAAGCGTAAGTATTTTACGTCACTTCATTTGATTATATTTGAAACTTTATTTTCTAATTGATACTAATCTCATCTAAACTTCTAGACATTCTTTTTGGTAAATAAGGAGGATCAATGGCTGAAGGAGTATGTATTACTCATGGCCTCGAAGCGCTTCCTCCAGTGGAAGAGTAACTGCCAAACTTTTTGTGTGTAAAATAAGGGAGTCCCTATGAGTTCAGGAAGCGTCCGGAAGAGTGGAATAGGCTGCACAACTATTTCAGTTTTCCTGAATTTATTATAAGACACTGAACTTTTGGAGATTTTTATAATTACCAGCAAATACTCACAACTAATACTATCTTTTATACGCATAAATTCTCCATCCGAATGACAAAGACAAGGGTTGAGAGCGAGCATGTGAACCATTGTTCAAGCAAGATGGCTTTTTGGGAGAGGGCCAAAAAGTACAATAGAGAAGGAAAGATAGCACCTTCAACTGCGGTTCTCCAAAAAGTTTATAGAAGGATCGTAATGGAACAGAGGTGGCGGTAAACTTACTCTCATCCTTTTTGTTTATGTTCTTATATTTTTGTATATAAATTGAGCTCAACTGTGGACTTTGTTGATCATATTTTTTATGTTATAATTGAAACTGTGAACTTTGTTGAGCAACTGTGATGCAATTGACTGTGGACTTAGTTGAGCAAATGTGATACCCTTGACTGTGGACTTTGTTTATGTTATACATCTGTGATGCACTTGCTGTGGACTTTTTTATATTATGCAACTATGATGCGCCTTCTGTGAAACTGTGATGCATTTTTATGCAATTCTTACGATCTTGATACGTAGCTGAGTCATATTGTGCTATGTAAAGTAAAGTTATGAAACTGTGACCCATTTTTATGCATATCTTACAGTCTTGATACGTAGCCGAATCATATTGTGTTATGTAAAGTAAAGTAAAGTAAAGTGGTAATAGCTGAGTCATATAATGTCTTGCAAGAACTGCTGCCTTGGTAATATTGGTTCTAGTTGTATTTTGAATTGTTGTCTGTTACTTTTAAATGCAGAACTGTTGTACAATTGATCTGCTTACGGAATTCTTACCTTGATGTTACAAATAAATGCATAATTGGTGAATGTCTGCAGACTTAATTTATGTTTGCAGATTTGGTGTATGTTTGAAGAATTTGTTGTTTAATTGTTGTAAATTTGTAACGGCAGTTTCAAGCATTATGTTTTCATTATGCAAGATAAGCTACCTGAAGATGAACAATTAAAGCTTATAGAGGCGGGAAGAGGGAGGCAGCACAGAGGAACAACTGTGATGGGTGATTGTTTCCACATGCCACCACTGTCTAGAGGTGGTATTACTGCTACATTCCGTACATATCAGACCTTACAGTAAGAGCTTGAAGAGAACAAATGGCAGCTTACTGAAACCAAGGAAGCTCTCGAGAAAACAAAAGAGGAACAAGCTCTAGAGCGTGAAGATTTTGAAGCTTTTAAAAGGGAGATGATGAAAAAATGGGGTGGTGGTTGAAGTCACGGTTTGAACCCGCGTGTTTTCTAAAACATATCAAAATTATTTTTGACTAGACTCGCCAAACTATTTTTTCCTAGTCGGATGATATCATACGAGAATCGCAAATTCGAAACCTCAAAATCTTACAAACTTGGCATTTTTAAAATAAGAAAATTGATCTTGACTCTTTTACCCTCTGTTTGGATGCGGAAAAAAGTAATGAAAATTAGATTAAGGGAAAATGTAAAAGAAAGTAATTCTCCCATGAAAAATTGAGAAAGAAAAGTTTACATCGTTTCCTTTATTATTTTTCATTTTTCTTAATATCATCAAATACACCCAAATATTTTCTTTTAAAATGTCCATCAAGTTTTATTTTCCATGCAACCAAACGGAGCCTTAAAATACCTAAATCCATTTTGATATTCTGGATAATTTTCCATTTCCGCATTACAAAAAGCGAGAATTAGTGAAGCAAATTTTGTTAAGAACTTAAAACGGAAGCAACTTCAAAAAAGTGGATTGGTCAAATAAGATGTTTTGTTTCAGTCTTTGTTATCTTGTGTCATTGTAAAATTCTTGTTCCACAAAAAGATTGAAAATGAAGTTTCCAAGCAGCATCAAGGCAACTAGAAATATTCTTGCTTGATATACATCAAACAAGAAAAGAAGCAGAATACCAATCTCATACTTGTCTTCCAAGAAACCCCATTTTACAATCTTCAAATCCAAGGAACCCCAAATTTGTGTCTTATTTCCAACAGTAAGAACTCAGCATTTTTATCAACAGAAGAACGCGCGAAGGTCAAGAAATAATCAAGTATGAAGAGTAGTAGTCATGTACTGTGGCTGATGCTGTTATCAGCTTCTTTCTGTTACATGTTTGCAGATGCAACTAATATTCATGTGAAGCAGCGGACGAAGCCTCCTCCCGCTGCGACTGTTTCTCTGATAACAAGTCGAGTTGGATCATCTGTCTTTTTTCCTCTATATGGAAATGTTTATCCCAAAGGGTTTGTTTCTATTTTGAGTAGAGAAGTTGATTACTGTATTTAGGATTAGAAGACCATTTGCTTATTTCTTTTTGGATATTCTTGATTGGCAGATTTTACTATGTACCTGTAAACATAGGCCAACCGCCGAAACCATACTTTCTTGATTTGGACACCGGGAGCGACCTCACTTGGGTTCAATGTGATGCCCCTTGCATCAGCTGCACTAGAGTAATTCACTCATTCCATCAGTTTTGCTGCTATTTATATCAAGATGCCTACTGATTCTATGGATGTAGTAAAAATATTCAAAATATGCGCGATTTTTATACTTGAGTTTTTTTTTTCTTTTGATAGGCATATCACCCTCCATACAGACCAAATGATAATCTGGTTAAATGCAAAGATCCGTTATGTGCCGCACTGCATTCACCTGGTCCGCATAAATGTGAAGATCCCGACCAGTGTGACTACGAGGTTGACTATGCTGATGGTGGTTCCTCTCTTGGTGTCCTAGTAAAGGAAGCAGTGCATCTTAATCTCACTGAAGGAAACCGTATAAGTTCTCATGTTTCCATTGGGTTCGTCACATTGCACCTCTCGTGTATACTGTGGTCTAATGTAACGTAAATTGATCGTAAGGTTCTATGGTATGCAGATGTGGGTATGATCAGATGCCAGGATTGTCCGATCATCACTTGGACGGGGTTCTTGGACTCGGAAGGGGTAAAATTAGCATCTTGTCGCAGCTTCAGAACCAAGGATTAGTGAAAAATGTAGTTGGCCATTGCCTAAGCAGTCGCGGAGGTGGATATCTCTTCTTGGGGACAGTTTATACGATCCTGTACATGTTACATGGACACCGATGTCAAGTATATACCCGTAAGCTTTTCTCATCTTCAAGATTTCGATATTTCTGTATTTTTTACCTACCAGTTTTTCTCATTTATAATCTTTTTGTTGAACTTGTCAGAAACTACTATTCCCCTGGATATGCAGACTTGTTACTCAGTGACAGAACTCCTGCATCAAAGGATCAGCTTGTAATCTTCGACAGCGGAAGTTCGTATTCCTATCTGAAAGCACAACCTTATCAAGCTTTGGTTACTTGGGTAAGCTTAGGATCGGTTTAACCATCATTTTGGTTACTTACAAAGTTGCAAAATTTGACACTATGTTTTCACTTTCAGTTGAAAAAAGAGTTAAGTGGAAGATCATTGAGAGAATCTCCAGAAGACCAAAATCTTCCGCTCTGCTGGAAAGGCAAAAGGCCTTTTAAATCTCTGCTCGACGTAAAGAAATACTTCAAGAGTTTTGCACTGAGCTTTGTTGATGGATTGAGAACTAAGACCAAGTTTGTATTCACTCCGGAATCTTACCTCGTAATCTCAGTAAGTGATTTTGTATAGATATAAATGTTTCAAACATCAGAGTTCTTGTAAATGTGAACTGATACCCGGAAATGTCGATACTAAATGAATGTAACAGTTAAAAGGCAGTGTTTGCTTGGGAATTCTTAACGGGACAGAAGTAGGAGTGGACAACATCATCGGAGGTAAAAACATATCAACAACAAAAATTTATGATGTTTAGATGTCTCCTGTACTTGATACATTTGTCTATGTTTGTGTCTATAGACATTTCGATGCAGGACAAAATGGTCATCTACGACAACATTAAACAGGTCATTGGATGGATGCCTGCAAACTGTGATAGAGTCCCCAAGCCAAGGTCCGTCCGAATGTGAATGCATAATGACATTCATTTATATATACATAGACTGCAAGACATTGTCCATAGAGAATACAAACAAATCAATGAGAAGACATATCGACACCTGATCCATTCTTAGAGATACCTATTACAAAAATACTAAGAATTCATGCTAGAGCAGCTTCGTTAATTTTTAATATTAGAAAAAAATTCTACGCTACACTTTCAAGATGAAATGTATCAAATCCTTTTGTGTGATGGTGCGTACGAGTCTTATTTGTCAAATCATTTTGACCGTTCGGATGTTTGAAAATAACTCCATCAATACACATATATCTACTAACATGACAAGGATATGGTGATGATGCAAAAGGCATGTAGATATCCACGTTTCACGAATCTTGTAATGATCAAGTTTAGACTATGAAAGAGAGCTAGCGTGATCAAAGAATACACACCTTCACTTCAGACATTCAAACATTTCCTAACCTCCATCTTCTTTCTAGCATTTGCAATGTTGATTTTCTAAGTCTAAATTATCTCCCAAGTTTTTTTCCTTTAAGCTCCCTACAAAGCTTCTTGCCTTAAACTTTCTTCGTAAGCATGAAAGATTTTCTCTAAACCTTATTCTTTTAGTCAAAAACTCCCCCTACCAAAACTTATTTTGGAGATAATCCCTCGATTTTAAAACACGTTATTAGCACGATTACTTTTAAGCACCACATCTCCGTAAGTTAGAACAAGGTATACTTCAAAATTTTCTACAATTATTTTAGAAATGCATAACATCGTATTTTTATATCGGAGGCACCGTACCCCTTTTAAAAATGATGTGAGTACAACATATTTCATTTTTTCTAATGTATATGTCTTGTTACTATATAATAAATGAAACAAGATTTAAAACAAACTTAATGTGATTTACACAGAATAATAATAAGATGTTATGCTCCACATCTAACTTATTATCATTTTAATTACTTTATTCGATAATTGCTTTTGTTAGTTGTTATTCATTTACTATATTTGTTAATTTTTACATATTACTAAGATGAGATTCTTACGGAAAAATTATCAAATATTAGGTATGAGTGTAGTTGTTTAGGATATGTCAAATCTGAGTTTTGAATTCAAGGACCACTTAAGCATCTGCGAGTTGAAACCACGGGTCCCTTTTAAAAATGACATGATCTTTCGTCCCATGCATCAAGCCATGTCTAGATAAAAATGCGTGCTTAACTCAAAAAAGGATCACGCGTTTCATTACAAAACATACATGTCATTATAAATAATCGTTTATAGCTACGAACGATTACAACCACAAACATTCAATTAGTTGTGACGTATCTTCTTCTGTTGTGTCCTTCAATACCACATGTCGTACAATATTGAATTCTTTTGCACTTCAGCTATCCGAAGCTTCACCAGTTTTATAATCTTGTTGACTTATGGTTTGGCTTTTGACCGATTCTTTTCATTATGAATTCCGATAGTGGGTGTGTTACCCGTTATAACTCGCTTATATACAAATTTCAGAACATATAAATGTCCCGTGGAAGACTCCCATGTAAACTCTAGAGGCATGATTCTTAAAACCTCATATCATGTCCTAGTGTGTGCCATAACATTATACTCGTGCGGGACATAGTCTTCAAACTGTAAATGAAAATCTTTGTATACCACAAAGTAAATAGATAGTTCATTTTCATTTTCGAGCAGATATATGACTAAATGCAGGATTGTTGAGCGAATATGATTTGGCAAATGACGATTCAGACACCAGCACAGTGAATCCCTTGATATAATTTATAACTATTCCATCTCATCCATGTCATACTCATCTTCGATCATATTGTCATCCAATATTTTAAATGGGGACATACACACCATGTATGTTTATAAATCAACAACTATATTAAACAAAACCACACAACCATAACTATGCTAAAATTAACAAAAAAAATTACACAATCCCAATACAACTAACATCAAACACAGAATCTCAATATTATTAACGTCTACGAGATGAGTAATATATCAACACAGTTGAGGCAGATATGAAGTACGCTAATTTTCATAATAGAGGTGGAGAGAAAGAAGAAGAGAAGAAGGATTTCAGTTCTGCAACATAGAAAGGTGCGGTTTGAAACCGCTCGTACATTTATCCAACAAGAGCCCGCAGTTTCAAACAACGAGATCCTTTTAAAAAATTAAACATAACATTTTCATTCGGATGTGGCTTGTCAAATGGGATGAAAACGCTATGTCATTTTTCAAAAAGGGAACCTGCGCTTACAAATATCGAGTACTTACAAAGTTGTCATTTTTTAAAATCAAAACTCAAACTTGACATATTCTAAACAACTAAACGCAAATACATTCCTAATGTTTAAAAAAAATCATTTTCTTAATAACTCTATATCATAAACACATTGGCATAGTGGATAAAAATGCTAACATAACGGTAACTAATGACTATAAAATGATTATATTTTCTCTTTATAAATACGTAGTTATTTAGCATTCAAAATCATAAATCTTCCATCTTCCTTATTCTCATACTAGATTTTGATTAAAAACTGGCACGCTTTGTATTGGCCTTACGACCATATTCATTGTTGTATCTTGTATTACTGTTGTCACTAAAGTCCCACGTCGGATGAATATCTATATTATTGTAAAATGATAGGAAGCATGTGTGCATGTTTCATCGTTATTATTTTGTGTACATCTTTTTTATAATTTAATCTAATAAATCATCTTGTTTCTTTCCATTAGTTATCACCTTGAGCAATCTTGTGAAACCCATATATCCTCCCCTTCTTATTTCTAGAAGTAACTGTGTACCATGAGCGATTGTTATTAAAAACCATTTGCGATCAAAATGCCTCATTGAGACCGTAATTGAAAAGAGCACTTCATCAGAAAGTGACAAAGCAACGACTTTAGTCTTCCTTAGTAGGTATAATGAGCATCTCAATGTGAAAGATCCAAATGAATTATGGAAAAACTTAAATGATCGGTATGATCACCAAAAGGATGACATATTTCTAACGTATAACAAGTTCAAGACTTTAAAAGGTCAGTGATTATAATTCCATAATGTTCAACATTGTATCATACTTAATTTTAATCCAACGAATGAGATTTAAAGTAAAATAACCATTAAATTCAACATTTTCTGTTTTTTAAAAAAATTCAACAGTCTAATTAAATTAAAATTCATTTTAATCTCGATTGTTGATTCAAAATCAACCAACGAGATTTTTCTCTAACAATTGGAGAAATATACTAAGGTTCCCAAGATCTTTAACTCTAAATAGTTAATTGATAGTTGGATTTATAAAATAATAAGGTGGATGGATTTGAATTTTTATCTGATTGGATCATTATAAATTAATGGTTAAAGTTATGCTTTTGGTAAAGTTTAGAGCGATGATAAGTTTGTGTGTTTTGATAATTCAAGTGTTGAAATTAATATTGAGTTTTTATAAATGAGTGATTGTATTTGCAAAAAAATCGAATGGTTGAATTAAACCTAATATATTGGATTATTAGTAATCTTAGACTGAGATCACACCTCACTACCTTACAAGTATTTATAAATCTTTTTTGAACTTTTCCTCGGACTTTTCATCCAATCTTTTACTAGTTTTAATATTAGATTATTCGACTTTTCCATATTTTTCATTTAAGTCGCTCAGTTGTAATTGTTAACATTAGGTTATAAGAATGTTTAAATCTAATATTCAAAATTTAATATTTTTCCTAAAATTAAAATTTACTAATATGCATGAATATAAAGAGATTGTATCATGCGAATCCATCTATTTTGATGGACTCGTGAACGCACTTGTATCCATTGATTGTATTTTTCAATGCAATAATTGTGTCAACACATTAATGAGACATGTGAGTTGCACATGTCTTGCACGTGACAGACATGACAAGTGCAATGACGTGCTGTAGTTTGGTACAATCGACGGGTGAAAAGTGAGATTCACAGGTCTACAATAGAAACCACATGATGCATTCTCTAAATATAAATTTCAAAAACTAATTCACATAATAAGTTTAAAAGCAGAAAATAACCATACCTATCGAACTTGAAGTTGAATATACCAAACATTTCCCTGATTCATTTAGTGGAACTATCACTCATTTCACAATGATGGCTTAATTTGGATCGTAATCCGTTTATTATGTAATTTATTTTATAAAATACTGTAAAGTGTTAATACTCATTTTTTACAAGGAACCTTTTTTGAAGGTGTTATTTTTACCTAAAGAAAAAGAAGGAAGAAGTTTTAGGAAGACATTTAATTTTATGTAAGATGGTGAGACATAATTTCTATCGTTGATTACTAATAATCTAACGGATGTGAGTTAATAAAAAAATAACCGTTAAATCCAACCACCCATGTTTTTTGCAAATACAACCGCCTATTTAATTAAAAACCAACTTAAATCTCAACCGTTAGATTAATCAAATCAACGGCTGAGATTATGTCCTTCCGTCTTACAATAATTATTTGTCCTCTTTGATCCTAACTCAGAAAAAGAATATCAATTATCTTGGAAATTGAAATTGAGAAAAGATTACTTGAGACAAATAAGTTTTGTGAGACGGTAAGACATGATCTAAATCGTTGATTTTGACGGTTGAAATTAATTTATTTTTTAATTAAATTAAGGAACAGTTTTACGCGAAACATGTGGCGGTTGAAATACTATTTTTAAATCTCATCTGTTAGATTGAAAGAAAAAATAAATAAAATTACGTCCTAATGTCTCATAATTATTTAAATGCCTCACTTGAACTCTATCTGAGATTGAATAGCGAAACCGTTTAATTATGTGAATGATTGAAATTGAGATCATATGTTAAGGAAACTTTTGCAACGGTAACTATGTTTTATTGGGACTCGGATTCGGTAATGCGCAACTATTTGCTGCGAGGGTAAAAACGACGTCGTTTTGATGTTTTTTACTATAACCATACGTAGTTTTGACTGAACCTTTACTAAAACTACATAGTTTTGGCTCGCATTAAATAGCTTTCGCTGCACTGGATCTTAATCCGTTTTATTGATGATTATAATAATAATACTTTTTTCATCCCTCCAAATTTGTTCATCTTATTATTTGTGATTTCTATAATACGATGAACAAAACTTGGGATTAAGATTCAGTGTAGCGAAAGCTATTTAATGCAAGGTAAAACTGCATAATTTTAGTAAAGGGTTCACTCAAAATTACGTAGATTCATAGTAAAATATGTCAAAACGATATCATTTTTATACTTGCAATAAATAACAACCCATTAACATATCCGAGTCCCAAACCCGAGGGATTTTGTTAGTTTAATATGTGTAACCTCGGTCCAGGTGATGATCCGCGATCCGGTAATATTTTACTAGTAGCACAGAAAGCTGGCAACAACATGTTGCCATTTCCCAATAAATCTGGCCTTGCCAATTTTTATACAATAAATATGAGCTTTAATATGCACAGTGTATATCGAACATAATTTTAATTTTGTGCCTTCTTTAAACAACAAAAGAACAAAAAATGGTTAAAGGTAAATTTATCAAAATACCTTTAAACGGACAAAAGTCGGAAGAAGGGTTTGTTCATGTGAATCCATCATTTTTGATGAACTCGTGAACTCTACTTTACATTTGTTACTTACATTTCATCACTGTTCACAGTCTTATTAATATGTTGGTATAATTTCGTCCAATTAATAAAAGGCAATCAACGGAAGTAATGCGGGGTTTCTGAATCTACGAAAAATAATGAATTGACATGAATAAACGTCTAGGTAAGGGGTTGAGCTTGGAGCTATGTAGGTTAAAAAATGTTCAGGACACACGGAGCCGACATTTTTCATAAAACTTACACACCTAATCTAAACAGTAAAGTTTGAAGCCCCTATCTAGCTAAGACCATCTTCCCATTCATACCTAAAAGTATTAGATATTGTCTTCCATCAATCAACCACCTTCAATAATGGAAGAATTTGATACCACCACAACAACAACAAACCATACCCAACACCCTAAACCTATAGAGACATCCTCATCCTCATCAAACATCCTCCAAGGCCTAAACACAGTCATCCAACTCCACTTTGAGAAGACATTAGAGAAGAAAAGAGCAGTAGATTCCCAAAAGAAGTATCTATGGAAGCTCTTCAACCTCTTCTTCATCTTCCTATCTTTAGTCCTCTTCACCTTGTCAAACCACTCCACAAAGCTCAAATGCAGTCACTGCTGGATACCCATCACATTCCTATCACTCTCCCATCTCATCTTCTATGTCTCAGTAGCTCATACACTCAGATGCATCAATGGGTTCAAGTACCAGCGGAGATGTCACAAGCTTACACTTTGTCTAGCTACTGACAAGCTCAGACAGCTTAAGGCTAGAATTATGATGACACAAGCACAAGGATTTGAAGTTGATGAAGATATGGGGGAGTTTGAGATCCAATACCAAGAGCCTGATGAGACATACTTTGTCAAGTTTAAGAGGAATTGGGCTATGCATTTTGCTTTTATTATTCTCATCTATGCTTTCATGGTATCTTCTTCAGTTGTGCTTCTTTGTTCCTAGTCTTGATTTGAGTTGATGCCATTTGCTTGATTTCTTCCAATTACAATTCTAAATTTTCTTTTGCATAAATGTTACTAGTAATTTTGGGTCTGTTTGATGTTCTGTGTTTGAGGTGATCTGTCTTAATGCACATTTGTGTTTCATCTGGTGATGAGTTGAGACAAACAATTTAAGGCGTAGAACAGCAACTTTGCTGAAGGAAATAACTCAAGCAGCTTCAGGGCCCATTCATTATCTGTTCTTCTGTAACCAGTTTGAATTAACAATGCCATGTTCTTTTACAACTGTATCCATTGCTGGTGGTGACATGGATGTCTCTAAATTTTAAGGTTAGTCTTGCAGAAACCTGATTTATGGCCAACCGGAATTTCGCCAAAGGCAGTCATCCTTATCTGTGTTTTCCGCCAAAGTGAAACAAGATCAACAGATCTGAAAAGTTATACTCCCTCCTTCCCATTTTGTTTGTCCAAAATCACAAAATATACGGTAATTAAGGTAGAAAGAGGGTATGAAATGTGTGTTGAGAATATATGATTAATAAATAAATGAGTAAAAAATTGGATGTGTGGTGGAGAATGAAGGAAAGTGGACAAACTTAAGGGGACACCTAAAATGGAAAGTGGACAAACATTATGGGACAGAGGGAGTAGATTTTTATTCGGGTGAAATTCACTGTGTATGATAAAACAGAAGGACAAAATCATAATTGGTGAAAATGACCATCCAACTGTTAAAATAAAAATTGATTATAAATAAATAGAGAATGTATCATGTGGATCATCTCAATTCGGTGGACTTGTGGATCCCCTCTTGCACCCGTCGATTGCATTTTTTGAACACACTAGATTGTGTCAGCGCATTAATGAAGCTTGTGACTTGCACGTGTGCATTTGTCATGTGCACACGTGATGTGCACATGACAAGTGCACATACGTAGCGCAATCTGGTGCATCCAAAAAATGCAATCAACGGATGCAAGAGGGGATCCACGAGTCCACCAAATTGGATGGATCCACAGGTTACAACCTCTATATAAATATAGTGGTTGGATTAGCAAAATTTGAGGGGCGTTTGGTATTGAAAGATTTTATATATTACATTAGATTCGTTCAATTATTAAAAATTAATGGAATAAATCAAATCTGACCATCCAACTATTTGACGATCATATTTGCATAACCTACCCTGCAACTTTACATAATTGCATTACCTATCCAGAACTAGATGAACAGTAAAAAATACAACTAAACTAATAAGGATAATTGCTCCAAACCACCAGTAAAATACACATTTTCTCCCAAACCACCCATAAAATATTTTCTTCCCAAAAACCACCCTGCCGTTACACATTCCTTCCAACTAACCACTAAACATTAACGTCATCCACTTTTCCGTCTAATGTGTGTGGCCGTGTAAATCACACGCTTTTTAATCCGACCAAACCCTAAATAAGAACTATAGGTCGACGGGAAGCTGCGAACGGAGGCTCTAATTCGGTAAGACAATCTGACCAAACATTAACGTTCCTGGCTGGAGTGTGTAGAATTAGATCGAAACCTACGTGGCTGTCGGCAATGACGATTACTTAGTACGAGGACGGATCTGGGATTTAGGATGAAGAGGCTGTCGACAATCGAAGGGCTTTAGTTTAAGTGGCTGTCAGCAATCGAAGGGGTTTGGATGAAGCGACTGTCGTCAATCGGAGGGGTTTGGATGAAGTGGTTGTCGGAACTCGAAGGGGTTTGGATGAAGTGGCTGTCGGCAATGATTTAGGGATTAGAAATTTCATAGCGTGTATGATTTTCTTTTCTTTATTTATTTTATTATTCAACGTTTGATATACACGCGATAACGTTTAGTGGTTAATTAGGAGTGTGTAACGAAAGGATGGTTTTTGGGAAGAAATTATTTTATGGGTGGTTTGGGGAAAAGATGTATTTTACGGATGGTTTGGAGCAATTAACCCATTAAATAATAACTAGCAACTTGTTCAAGCAGTTTGAGAGTTCATTGAGAGAACCTAAGGAAAGTAATCTATCTCAGGTAAAGTGCATAATCAGGTATGTAGCTGGAACAGTGGACATAGGGCTATGGTATACCAAGGATTCTAGTGCACACTTAGTAGGATATTGTGATGCAGATTAGGCTGGCAACGCAGAGGATAGAAAAAGCACCTCGGGAGGTTGTTTTTTTCTAGGAAATAACTTGGTCTCATGGTTCAATAAAAAGCAAAATTGTGTATCTCTATCTATTGCTGCAGCAGAATACATTGAAGCTAGTAGTGGCTGTCAACAGATGATGTGAATGAAGAGAATGTTGGAAGAATACGGGATTGTTCAGGGATCGATGATTTTATATTGTGACAATATGAGTGCAATTAACATCTCCAAAAATCCAGTAGAGCACTCAAAAACTAAACATATTGATATCAAACACCACTTCATTTGAGAATTGGTTGAGCAAAAGATAATTGAATTGAGACACATTGTCACCGTAAAGAATTGGCAGATATTCTAACAAAACCTCAAGGATATGCACAGTTTGAAGCTATAAGACTGGACATGGATCTATGTCGAATTCCAAACTGAAGCTGAAGAAGCTCACAAGAGCTACACGCGTGACTGCCAAACATTAGAAATAGAAATTAGTTTTTCGTCTTTACTTTATTTTTCGTTATTTTCAGTTAGTATTTAAACAAAAACCAAAAAGAAGACTTTACTTTCTCAGTCAGACCATCTGAATTTTTTTTTGATTAAAAGCCAAAAGGCTACACGTACAACTCGAGGACTTAAAAGGCTAACATAAGTTAGTCTGACTCAGTCTAGTCCCAAATAAATTGAAAAGATAAACTAAGAACTAAACCGAGTACTTTGCCTCGGTACGTAAAAAATGTGTGAACAGAAAAGAAAAGTACATCCATAATGATCAGCTTCGAAGACCGCAGTAATAGTAAAATGATGATGACGGTTAACCTTTAAAAAGATGGACTCAGAAGCGAACCACGCATGAACTAATTTTAAATGCCCAAACGAAACCCATCAGCTGGACATAGAAGGACACGTGTGAGCAGTGGACACGTGTCAAGAGTTGAAGGAGCACAGCTGCAGCTAAGCGAAGTAGCATTTGGGACACGTAGGAGCATCAGATGGAGTTGGAGACGTGTCAGCTGGAGGAAACAGAAGCTGGACACGCGGCCAATGGAGAGGATGCCGTGAGTGGAACAGCCAGACACGCGGCACGTGGCAGTACACCGAGATGCCGACCGCCAAGCAGGAATGGAGACGCTGCCGACGGACACCCACCGGACGGTGCACAAGACAAACAGGATGGCAAACACAGCCACCTGAAGGAGCAGAACAGAAAACAGAGAGCACTGCCAACCAAGCGGACGACACCAACAACAGCAGCAGACCACCGTCACAAGAAACGAACGCCGACGGGCAGCCACATCACAGATCCACCTGGAGGAGCAGACCAAAAACAGGTTGCTCTGCCAACAAAGCAGGCAACAATAACAACAGCAAAATCTCCGGCACATCAACGGCCGCCGAGAACAGAAGCATCCGTACCCAAACCGAGGGCAGAGACAAAAAGGAACGCTATCTAACCCAAAACGACCGAGGATGAGAAGCAACAAACCCGATACTCCCACAGCCGCTGTCACCCACCGACGACGGCAAGGACAGAAACAGGGGACCGTAGCAGGCTAAACGGGCAGCTCGTCCAGCCGACCACCGCCGGCCAGAAGAGAATAGAGCACTAGAACAGAAGGACATCGGAAGAGATGACGGCGGTGAAAAGTAGAGATCGGAGAACCGGCCGACAGCAGATCCCGAGACCAAACACCCAGTACTCTCCGAACACCCAGCAAAACTCCACGCAGACCGCCGCAGAGCCAACACCAGACTCAGAGCATCCGTACGAAGCGGAGATGAGACGGCGGAGGTGAAACGGCTGGGAAGTTTTCCAGAGAGTGTTTTCCAGAGAGAAGGCGTTATCAGACCATCTGAATTAGCGCCACACAAAAATCTGTCGTCAAGACTGAGAACATTCAACATCCGCCGTCTCCAAACTCTATGAAGCAAGCTGCGACTAAACATCCTAATGAGAATCGTTCGGAGAACGAATCGGAGACAGTTATAGCAGAAGTACCAAAGACACGGTTCAAGAGCACCAATATGATAGCTTCAAAAAGAGTTATTCGCAAAATAAGCTAAAAAAAGGATACGAAGACGGATAATCCACCACATCCAGAGGTAAAACTTGGACCTATTTCTCAAAATTTACTAAACCGACAGTGATAGAGCAAGGAGTAGCTGAAGAAAGTGAGACTATTCAAGATCTGATAGAAAAGTAGGATTGAAGAGGAAAACAACTAAGAAAAATAAGGGTTCCACTAGTAAGGAATTGCATGCAGAGACAAGTGATAAGGGTAGAAAGTCTGATGCTAGGGATGTGCTAGGGATGTGTTAAGAAAACATCTAGATATTGTACTTGAAGAGAGCTCAGACGAAGATAATGTATTATTAGTAACGTTGTAAGGAAAAAGAATGTAGAGGAAACCTCAAAAAGAAAAAGGGGTGAACAAAATGAGGATCAACAGGATGAGAATCCTCTTGAAGAAGCTGTAGACAGTGAAAGAACTCAGATTGACACAAATCGTGAAGAAGGAACTAAAGACAAAGAACAAACAAATGAAGAAGTGAAGCGAAATGAGGAGTCTAGGAGATTGATCAGATGAAAATAGGAATCAGAATTTAAATGAAGAAAAAGAACAGGAAGTAGTAATCACACTAGAAAGGATAGCTCAAGAAAAAGGAGGAGTAAACTTTGTGGCTGACAAATTTGCAAAAAGAAAAAGAGGGAAAGGAACTCAAGAAACAGTTCCAAAAATGGTGGAGCAGATTGCTCAGGAAAAAAAGAGCACTGGAAGACTCGTCTAAAGATGTTTCAGAAGATAATGGAGAGGAATATGCATTTTTAAAGAGAACCAAACCTGGAGCAGAACATAATGAAGGATCACAGGAAAAAGGAGAGGGGATGACAGACCTGTAGTGTGATTTCAGACTTGGTTTTATAGCACAAAAGCTGCAAATCGATGGGAGATTATTAAAGAGAGGAAAGTAATACAATAGAGGATTCTGTCAGTTAAAAAGTTTGAAGTTCTAGAAGTTGTTTTAGCAATCAGAGAATCTGGTATGTTAAGCACAGTGACAAAGCCCAAAGCCTATGATGAACTGATAGTAAGAGAATTAGTTGGAAATATCATTGGGGTGTTTGGTGATCAAGGAAATAAAGAGTTTGGATATATGTTGGTCAGGCAGCAGAAGGTACAAATTACACCTCAGATCATTAATAAATATTTCAATATTCCAGAGAATATTAAGATATGGATGAAGCTAATCTGACAGAGGTAGTTAAGGAACTGACTGGAGGGTCTATCCGAGAATGAAGAGGAAGTACAATGAGATCCAGGTACTGAACTACAAAATACTCTCTGCTGCATGGAATTTGCTTAAGAAACTGGATTCCTGGATTGCATAGGACTACTATGAGTAAGCAGGTAGGCAGACTATTGTTCTTCACTGGTAAAGGGAAGAAAGTCAACTTTGGACAGTTAGTGTTTGATCAACTAGCAGCTGGTCATGCTACTTCATATCTGATGAATCATCCAATTGCTTGCCCCTCAATGATTTATGAGATTATCACAAGTCAGTGTCCAGTTGTGAAGGAGCATGCTGATGACATGACTAATAGTCCAAGTCCATTTGTAACTAATTGGAAGTTGTTTACTAGGAAACACAAAGAGATGTAACCATTCAGGGAGTGTATGAGGAGAACTGGAGAAGAACAATGTAATTCCCTCTGTTGAAACTGAGAAAGAAGAAATGTCAAGGAGCTTGAGTGCTCAAGTAATTTAGTGACTTAAGAACACATAGAAGAACTGGGTTTAGATATTGAACAAAGCTAAGACTGAGCTGAATCACACCATGCTACTACTAAGGGAGATCGAATGTCCTGTGTTGGTTGAAATAGAAGATGAAGAGGACAGCAATGATGAGGAGTTGTCCACATGAGCCCCTGCATATATGATTCAGGGGAGTAAAGAGTGTGTCTGCAACCCTTGCCAAATTGCGCAAAAAGGGGGAGAAGTTTAGTACTTGTGGTTAAAACTATGTTTTGTTGTTTTATTTAGTTCTGTGTTTGTTTGCCTAAACTGTTGGGAGGTAGACAATCTGTACTTGTTTTTAAAACTATGTTTTGTTGTTTTGTTTTTTGTTGTTTTGTTTAGTTGTATGTTTGTTGTTAAAACTGTTGGGAGGTAGACAATGTGGTACTTGTTGTTAAAACTATGTTTTGTTGTTTTGTTTAGTTGTGTTTGTTTGCCTTAACTGTTGGGAGGTAAACAATGTGGTAAGACATTCTCAACATCTTGTATTAAACATTTTGTGTCTGTTCAGTATGAAGTTTCTGTAGCAGTACTCAAACAGATTTCAGAAAGGCTTCACATGTGCTGAAGCAGGCTTCACATGTGCTGAAGCAGGCAGGTAAAGAGTAAAGTAAGGTTTTGCCAATAAATTGCCGAGGAGATTGAGAGTTCATTGAGAGAACTCATTCACGTTCACACGTGAGTAGATGGCACATTTGTTAGCAAAGATCAGTAAATACCTGAATACACTGGATGTTGCTACAGATGAAATAAACAGAGCTGCTGAAGCTAATGATGAAGCAAAGGGGAAACAGTCCGAGCGAACAACAACGCTCAAACAAAACGCGACTTATTTGAAAGTCAAAGGCGGTGGAGGAATTACGAAGATATCTCTATGTTCGAATAAATGAAATAATAATAATAATACAGATTATTATCTTAATCGGTTCGAAAAAGATAATGTTCCAAAATTAAGATCATTATCTATAAAGAACACTATAAAATTAGTGAAGAAGAACCGATTGATGTGTGACTTCAGAGTGAGTAATTTAGAGAGTGAGTAATTTAGAGAGTGAGAATATTATTATGACTTTGAACGTTTACACAAGACCTAAGTTAATTAAGCTATTAGCACGTTCAGGTGCGCTGAGGAAGCTTGCTGCAATTGCGAAGTGATTTGTTGTCATCATAGGAGTTGGTCTTTTATATACAAATGGAGAGAGTAGAGGGTCGTTCACGTGACGAAAAATAGATCAGTGGAGTTTTGATCTGGTGGATAGCTAGCAGGAGGTCAGTATTTGCGAACTAGGGTGCTTGTAAGTTGTTTCACATAAAGTTCTTTAGCCAAGTCATAGTTGTAATTGTACTCGAACTATTTTAGTGAAACGTTTCCATCGGGATTTGTAGTAAGCCTCCTAGACTAAGTCTAAAGGAGCCGAACTGGGTTAACAATTCTTGTGTCATTTAATTTCAGTAACTTACGTTAAGTACTTCAGTCAAAACACAAGCATTGCTTCAGTCAATCTGAGAAAAAGGTTGAGCGCAATTCTGTGATAATTAAGTAACGTAAATTTCACAGTTCAATAAGTCTCAGTGAGAAAATGCCGCAAGCATTATAGACTAAATGATTAACATCACTTAAATCATCATAAATGATCGTCACCTGTTCTCAATATTTTTATGCTACTAATCCAATCCCAGAATGTAAAAATAGAATCTCTCTAATGTTTTTATTTCATTTGATGGCTATAAATAACCACATCATCATGCCTAGCTTGCAATGCAGATTTGAGCTAAAGCTGCTTCCATTTGGTTAGCATGAATACCAGCATTACACATATTAGCAAAAAAACCAGTGTATTTCAGGCCATGTGTAGTTAGTTTCCCACACATCTCCTCATAAATCCTTGACATATTCTTCAGGAATTTCCAATTATCAAACATAGCCTCCACACCACCTCTGATCCTTCTGAGCATATTTAAGCACGTTTCGAGTCCAAAAAAGGCTTTCACAATTTTGTGCATATTTTCTGTTGGAAAATTTTACATTTCAAGTGTGAAGAAAATGAGGTTTGACTCGTTTTCAAGAGCCAATTTCGGTATCTTGTGTACACCAAATCGAATAGTTCAACTCTTGATAAAATTCCTTGCAAGGTGTATTATAAGATTGAATATTTGAATGTCAAAATTGATCGAGTATCGAATTAGATATCTTGCATAGAAAACATGTCGAAATTGAGTTCATTGATAATTAATGTCAAGACTTATTATTCTTATTTCCAACATAAGTGGGTATGAGAAAGTTGTTTCACTATGTATATAGTAACATTATGACTATGTATAAGTTATTAAAAGTTGTTTGGACGCATATATAAGCAACTATTTGAACGTGAAAGCACATATTTTGTGTTGTATATAAGTGATTTTTTGTAATTATGAATATTATAGAGATGAATTTTTGAAATTGAAATTAATTTTTTCTATAAAGAGTGTGCAGTCAGGCGTTAACGTTCTTATAATAGAATAATAATAGGGTCGTGGAATATTAACTGTGTAATTTATACAGATGATTTTATGCAAAATCTTTTTTATTTGGAGGTTAAGAAAGCACAACTTCAGTAAAGTCTTATTCAGCACTATAAAATAGATCACTTGGCTCCCCTTTAGGCTGGCATACATTTTTCATCAACCACTACAACAAAAAGCCTTTGGTAGAACCAACTCCATTTGATAAAACCGTTAATAAATTATTGACACAGGCACACAGCTACCAACTTAACACTTGCACTAGAACCATTAGGGTGGTGGCCTAGTGGTTGGCAAGGAGTCTTCGTAAACTCCTTGTCCTAAAGGTCATGGGTTCAATCCATGGCTTCACCAATTATTCTTGCCTTGAAGGAGGCCTTTCCTATTCCCTTTCCTACTCCCCATGTGGTGGAGTCTTTCCTATGTAATAGTTTCGGTTGGAGGTCATGTAATGGTTTAGTTTCGAATGAAGGTCATGTAATTGATTGTTCATGTAATGGTATAGTTTCGATAGTGATTTGTAATGCTCGAATTGAGCTTGTAATGTACCCAATGTAATAAAAAAAAACACTTGCACTAGAAGTGTACACCCATATCATTATCTCCGGCCAAACAACATAAGTACAAAACAAAGACCCATATCCTTTTCCCCAGCCAAACAACATAAGTACTGAGCAAAGAAACTAAATCGAAATCAACCGAGGCATACTGAATGTCCTTTCCTTCAAATCATCACACCATAGCCTTGTGCTCTGGCCTATGAGTGTACTCAAAATCAATGTGTACGAAAGCTCTCTCCACTTCTGGTAGCTGCTCAAGCTTCATTTGCAACGTCTCTCCAATGTTGTGTGCTTGGTTAAGAAACATTTCTTCCGGTAACACAATATCCACCTCAACAAAGTAATGAGATCCGAATGTATAAGCTCTCACCGTGTCTATGTGCTTTATTTCCTCATGATGGTTCCAAATCAGATATGTTAGCTTTGCCAAGAAATCTGGTGGAGCTGTTCTTCCAATTAGAGACCTCACATTCTCAATCACAGTTTTTGCCCATGTGTGTATGGTGTACAATGCAATCTGATCATTAGTAGAATTTCATTCAGTTTAATTGCACATGCCAATATGGACGTGTGGAAATTTTATTTTTAAATTACCATGATGGCACCAGCTGGGTCGATCCACCAGAGAAAGTGAATAGCTAAAACTGCAGTAACCACACCAACTGAGTTAGTGATGACGTCAAATAAATGGTCTTGTGCATAAGTCCTCACGATGTCATTTTTGAACGTTCGGCAATAAACCATCAAGGCAAACTTGATCAGTGTTACAGAGACCATTATGCCAATCATCCATTTTTCGTTTGTCGGGTCCCTATCTGGCTGGTTCTGTAATTCACAAATGTTTAGCACAGTGAAATGAAATCTAACCAGCATCGGCATTTCAAATATGAATTTTGATTCAAATATAAACGTGATAGATGGTGAGAGCCACTTACCTGAGATACTAGTGCTCTACCAGACTCTAGCAGAATTTGTAGACCCAGTGTTGCCATCACAGATGCAAAAACAATGATTCCCTGTAAAGTCAGGTAAAATGAATAAGGTTTTGGTGTTCGTAAGTACCACGTACGAACTTACCCCGTACTCTGGTAGAATGATACACTGATTTTACAGTGATTTTTATTTCTCGAAATAAAAAGAATTTTAAAAAAAGAATGTTGGAGCCTAAAATAGCCTACTTCTTTACAGTCTCTGCTTCTTATTCGCAAAGCAACAACAGATGGTGGAAAAATGTAGGTACCATCAATAATTAAATTTACATTTAAATTTTAACTAGAGATGCAAATAGTGACTCTGTAAGAAAGTCGAAGATAATCTTACCACGGGCTGCATTCTTCTCTTTCCTATTGGATAGTGATACTGGTTTGGGTTTTTCATGGCATTTGAAGTAAACCACAAGATGAATCCAGATAAAAGGTCCAATAAGGAATCCAAGGTGGATGCGATAACTGCCAGAGATCTACTTGCTATCGAAGCATAAACCTTTGCCACAAAAAGCACAAGATTTGCTACATTTGATATATGAATTGCCCTTCTGACGCTCTTTGCTCGCTTCTTCTCATCCTCCTATGAAATTTAGTGTGATTAAGACAATGAATGATATCTAAAATGGTGTATCTATTCGGACACTAAGATATCCCCTTGTTGCTCATCATGATGGATAAGCTAACAACAGAATACAAAAAAACAGTTGGAAATGTATAGTTTACTTGTAAGGGATGTATCTCCACGACACCCAAGAAAAACAAGAGTACATTGTTTTTTTGTAATTATTATCTTTCTTGAGTTAGTTTGATTGCAAATTGGATGACTATGAATTGCTGTGTTGCATGGCCTGTTAATAATTAGAACACTTCACTTGCTCACCAATAAACAGTTTGGAAAGATATTTTGGAATGAGAATGGCTGACCTCTGTCAGAGTATCTGGATGAAATCCAGACTGGTGCATAGTCTCCATCTCACTGAAACCTTCAAGAAGTCTCTCTTGTTTATCATAATACTCAGATACCTTACTCTTTTTTCCTACAAAACAGCAGAGAATCAATATATATACGGTGAAATATTATCCTGTAAATAATGTCACACTTTAGCACACAGATGGTGCAAAGAAGAAAACTCAATAATAGGTTAATACTTACTATTTAATGCAATTCATAAAGACAGACATCTCAAGAACAGGATCAAACAGAAAATAAGAAGAGTTCACTGCATCTGCAATAGTACATATGCCAAAAAAGTTATTTTATCAACATTGTATTAGTAGCTTTTGTTAATTGTTACATCAACAGCCAATCTTCATGAATTTCAAAGATTTGAAACTAGATACTACAGAATGTAATCTACAGATTGATGAACTGTTTCCAAGATTCTCTACTAAAAGACCCTTGTGGATATTCATTAGTGTTATCGTCTAATTGCCAAATAGAGTTAAGCAGCAAACACAAAGACAGAAACCTCAAATCATGGCACAGTATAGAAACAATATTTAAAACTAATCAAAAAAGTTTAACTAATCAAAAAGCTTCAAAAGGAAATGCCACAGTATCTATTCAAAAACTTTCCATTCAAAACATCACCAACCCCGGACCACAAGACGCGAGTGGTACCTAACTTTAGTATATGCGCAGGCCACACAAATAATGCTACCACCTTTATGGAGTCATAATCCATTACGTAAAAAAATCAAACAATCAAGTACAGATAAGCTAAATCCCACACATCAAACCAACATTCACGTTAGTGACAGTACCGTCACATCCCTTGAAGCATAGACATTTCGCTATCTGTAGTACTTATACAATTAGAACTCTATTCGTACCAACTTGCTAGTAAAACAACAATAAAATCATGTAATGTTACCACCAGCTTCGTTATTCTTTAAAAAAACTCGTTTCGACTGTTATAAACCGTAAATTTACCAGTTCAACGAGTAATTAAAATCGCATTGGTAGCACGAAATAGTTGCTTCAGTAAATCAAGCCCTAATCAAACTCTGAATTACGCAAAACCAAAACAATCTGAAGCAACTAAAAGTGAATATAAAGCAAAGTGAAGTAAGAAATTGACGATGAGGAATCGAATTGACGGAGTGTTGGGAGACGTACTTGTGACTTTAAGTAGGCGGCGGAAGATAGGAGGATGAGAGTCTGGAGAGGAGCGATCAGGCAATCTGAACTGTGCGATGTTGAGTCTCCACGAAGTCGGCGCCGGAGAGAGTTGTTGAAGCTCCGCCGTACGATTAGTATCTCCACCGCCGATATCCTCCATGCTTTTCTCGCTTGCGGTTTTTGAAAACTAAAACTGCGCTGGTTGAACAACGTACCCGTATTTATTCAATGATTTATACACGTGGCGTGTTTTTATTGGATGTTGCAAGTTTCCAAACTACTCCATGTTATGATATAGGTTTATAGTGTTGGCAAGATTTGAATTTAAGAGTGAAAAGAATATTTAAGTTAAAATTTAAATGAAAATAATTTTTCATAGGAAAATTGAGGATAAAAATTTAAATTGTTTTCTCTGTTATTTTTTTATTTTTCATAATTCAACCAAAACACATCCAAGTATTTTTTTATAAATTTTCCATCAAATTTTCTTTCCACTCATTTTTCCATGCAACCAAATGGAGTATAAATATTTGTGAAACGGTAAAACTTAATATTATTAATTTTGAAAATCTTAAGGTTAAGATTTAAGTTAGTTTTTATTAAATGGATTGTTGATTTTGCAAAAAAATTAAGCGGTTAAATTTGACCGTTTTATTTAGGATTAAAACCATCTGTTTTATTATTAGTAATCAAGGATTGAAATCGTATTTCACGGTCTTAAACCTTACCCATATTGTTAACCGCTAAATATTTGGACTGAGATTCACTAATGGGAATTAACTTCCTATCAATCCAGTAATTTATTTTATTATATTCGAGTTTGGGTGGTTAACAGCTATGTGGCTTGTTTTTAATCTACCAAGTTAAATATGAAATCGTATTTGGGTTGCTAAAACAAATTTTACCAACCCACCAACCACCTATTTTTGTTTCAGCGAATAATGAAACTCGGTTTATTTAATTTTAAACATGTGTAGTGTCCTCTACATTTAAAAAAGTCAATATTTCTACAATTTTATACTCCCTTTGTCTCAATTTATTTGCTCAAAAAGGTAAATTTTACGTTATTTAAAATAGTAATGAGTGTAAAATATGTGGTCGAAAAAATGATTTATAAAATTTGAGAGAAAAGTAAGATGTGTAATTGAGAATGATTGTAACTAGACAAATATTAGAGAATATCCAAAAAAGAAAGTGGATAAACATTGAAGGACAAAGAGAGTATATTTATCATTGGAAACAAAGTGATGTGAAATGTTAGTGTAGACGTGCAAAAGTAGGGGGAGAAAGTTACAAGTTTCATTCATCATTCTCATGGTATGTTATTCCGAACAATTCTCACACAAGCCTTTATATATAGAGAATAAGAGTAAGTTAAGGATATTTAAGTATATGTAAACCGTGAGACACAATTTTTATCATTAATTACTAATAAGCCAATTGATGAGATTTATTCCTAAATAAAATAGTCAAATTCAACTGATGAATTTTTTGCAAATCCAAGCGCTCATTTAATAAAAATCAACTTTAATCCTGATTGTGGATGATCAAAATCAACGGTTAAGATTAAGTCATTCTGTATCACAAATAATTAATGTTTAAATTGAACTCAACCCTGGAGAATAGATATGTAATTTTTAATATCTAAAAATAATGAACAAGTTCTAGGAGGATATGCATAATTTAATAAAAAGGAAAGGGCACTAGCACAACCGTTGATTTTTAACAATCCAACGATTAATTTTGATAACCGCCAATCCCAACTATCTGTATTTTTTTGCAAATCAAACAACCCATTAATTGAAAACCAACATTAATCTCAATCATTGATTTAATCCACTAGTACCGTTTGTTTATTTAACAATGCCTAAATTTAGACGCTTTAATAAAAAATAGGACAACTCTTATTCAAAAAAGCGTTGTAGTATAGCTATATTCAACAACATTTTGAAAAAAGAGTTGTTAAAAATTTATAACAGCGTCATTTATAATGGTGTTATTATATGTGATGAGTTGAGTTCTAGAGAGACATATAAATATTATAAAACAAAGACGTAATCTTGGCTGTTGATTTGATTAATTCGAAGCTTGAGATTAAAGTTGATTTTTAATTAATTGGGTGGTTGGATTTGCAAAAAACACGAGCGGTTGATGATTGACGGTTACCAATATCAACCGTTGGATTGATAAAACTCAACGACTGAGATCATGTCTTTCCGTCTTACTAAAAAATGCATGTCCTCCTGCAACCTTACTCTATATATGATATATTCAACATCACTGATTTAAAAAATAATGTTGTATCATCACCTTACAACATCGCCTTTTACCAAAGGCACTGTTATAAATATTTTACAACTATCATTTTAAAGGCGATGTTGAATAACCACAAGCAACATCGTTTATTTTACTAAGCGTTGTTGTCGGTGTTCACATTTCGTTGTATTTGTTTAATATTTGATCAAGTTCTTATAATATCATCATTGTTCTAACATCAATTTTTGCAATGAACTATGAACACAATATATCTTTCCAAATCTTACGTAAATAAGAGAAGCAAAAGTAGAAAAATATTTAAATGCAATATTATTTCTCAAAACATAGAAAAGACATAACTTTGCCATAATATGTCCGAATGAAGGATTTCAAAATAAGATTTGGGGCAGAATTAAATTTAAAAGCACTATTAAATATTAAAAATTAAATCATTTTTTAAATTTAAGACATTTAACATTCTTTTTAATAAAACCTCTGTTTTAATTTTCTTAATTATAATATTTAACATAGCTCTTTTAATAAGAAACTTTATTGTAAGTTAAATAACATAAAAATTTATAAAACTGTAACTTTTATACAAATTATTATATTTATTTTGATAGATGTATGACAACTCCGATAATAATATTTATGTTAAAAATTTGCTACGCTACCGTTTACTTAATGAGATCATCCCGTATCTACCTAGCATAAAGATTCATCACATATGAATGATCTTAAATTCACCCAATTTCAAGCAAAGAAGTAAGCAAAATATAAATTTGAAAGTAACATATCTGCGCCCATCGCTCTTCTTCCTGCGATGATTTCAAACGCGTCCGACACACTCACCCGCGCCGGCCACTCTCAACTGTCACGCACATATCTTCGCTCGCTTGTTAGTTTTTTAGGATTTCGTGTGTGCTAGGTTAGGGTTTCGCTTAGGCAGTGCTACGATTTAGCTAGGGTTTCTGACATTTGTATTTTTTGTGTTGTGATTTTTTATTTATGTTTTTATGTTTGTGCTGAGATTTAGTTTGTGTTATTTTACGTTTTTTCCGACATTTATGTCTGACATTGTGCAACGACTTTGTTATGAACTTTAGCTGCGATCTGGCGAGAGGTCCTAAAGTTCTACTGTAAGTAAATCGATCATCTTCAATTTTGTAGTTGTTCAAGTAAATATCGATTGATCGTCTCTTTTATGGTTCAATTAACAGAACGAAGACGATCAAGAAGCCGAGCGTCTCTAGACGCAATAACCGAAAAGGAGCCGTTTGTTATTGTTCCCGCATCGTTACTACGGAGCATCCAGCAGGCAACATTTGAGACTGAGGAGTTTACTGATTAACCTAAACGAGTTCAATTCTTTAAAATCGCATGATCATTTTGTTAAGCATGCGTAAATCGTAAGGTTGAAAAGATACACATGGTTCATGAATCATACTTAACAATTTACTGAACCATACTCGATTAGCATAGTCCTAATAATTGTGTGTTATGGTTCATGAACCATGTTTAACAATTTATTGAACCTTGTTCGACCAGTATCGAGAGGATGGAGATGCCATGGAGGACACTTAAGAACATCACAGACTGTGGTGTTCTTGTAATAAGACACATGGAAACTTATTACGGGGCCGGTTATCAAGGATGGGATACAGGATTGCTAACCGAAAAAGGGTGAATCACATATCTAACGTTTGTTTGATAACCATACTCGATGACTGTTTGATATTTGGTTGGAATATATGATAATAGGTTGAACACTTTTTATAGGGTCAGAAAAAGATATTGGATAAACTAAGGAATCTATACATCATGCGAATGTTGTCTTGGAGCCACTAGCTAAAAATTGATTTGAACAGAAGACTGACATTATTTAGAACATTGTGCGAATGATGTCGTGCCAATGTAAAAAATGCTTGTATGGTTCGTAAATTATCAATACCTGGTTCATGAACAATGTTTCTAGAATCATAACTATCTTTGGTTGGTTTATTAACCATATTCTGGTAAATTGTCAATATCCGTATGATCCATCAATTAGCTAACTATGATTTTAGAACCATCCAATACAAATACGCGAATCATATTAACTTTCGAAAATTAACTTACTCAATTTGTATATGGTCCAAAAAAGTGTACTATAACCCTCCGCATCCGCATGGCAGCTCGATGGATTATACAAATCATCATTTCATTATTGATACTTACGTTTGAAAACATGTCGACGAGAAATTCAAAATAGGATCGAATCAAAATTTGATCTGGGACGCACGTAACTGCTGGAATTATTTGAAGGATTTTAAAGAGATATATTATATTAACCTGATTTTCAATATAATTATTTTACGAAACATTATGAATTTGTTTTTTTATTTTATTTTGGTAAGTATTTGATTGTGTATGCTAAACCAGATTGAAATCAATCGAAGGAGAATGATTTTATATTTTATTTAAAACTGGCACTTTATATGTAATCCCTTCCCTTAAAATTTAAATATGATAAGAGTTTCATACTATTTTATTTATTATTTTTCATTTGTCTTGATAATTAAACACCCAAACTTTTTTCTTTTCTGAAAAATTCAGATAAAATAAAACTAGTTTGATTCCCAAAATCGGAATTTGTCTCCGATCGGTCTCCTCCCACGTCCCACCCTCGGAACTCTTCCCATGAAATGACGCTGCAATACCAAAACACTCTTCTTCACTGCACATCACACCGACATCAACTCCGAATTCCTCTCCCCATCTCCCAAACACCCACATCCTCAAATTCACTGCGAACACGAGCCTCCTCAAACCCCAACAATTTCCGGGCTTTACGAGCGTGGCAGGAGTACGATGATGCCGTCAAGAAGAAAGACTTAGCTCGAGCTTTACAATTCCTCAATAACATTCAGCTCGATTACGAAACTTCGATTGCTAGGGTTTCTGGATTAGGGTGGGGGAGGGATTGGGAGGTGTTGGATACTTGTTTGAATGCTGATGATATGAAGCTTGTAGGAAAAGCTTATGCTTTTCTCAAGGAACGGGGTTTCTTGCCCAGTTTTGGAAAATGCCGGAACATTGGTAAGATGACTCCCTTTCTTTTTTCTTTGTGTTAAGACTTGTGGTACGTATTGTTATTGTATGTATTCGTCAAACAAGGGTTTAGGTTCCAATTTTTGGTTGAAAAAATACTGAAGAAGTTCAAACCAAGTCCATGGGAGAATATGTATAGCTTATTTATGTCCAACTCCATGATTTCATTTGCTGCTCGTCCAACCTTGTTGTTTACTGGTCAATACGTTGTTTACTGTTTAAACATCGGAGTATCACTGTATTTTTTTCTTACACTGCTGATGTTGGGATTGGTTGATTACTTATTTCAGTTAAAGGTCTCAGTAAATGGTGGTACATGTATTTGTTTTAACTTACAATGGTCATTTTTTTTAGTTTTGGAGGGTCCAAGAGACATCTCACCATCGGTCATAAAAGCATCAACTGGCCTTGATGGTACGTTATTCTGAAATATTAGTAGCTTGCACGCAATATTTAAATGCTTAGTCCAGCCTAGGAGTGTCAATGAGCCGAGCGTTCGTGAGCTACTCGCGAGCAAGCTCGGTCAAAGCTCGGCTCGATAATAAACAAGCCGAGCTTGAGCATAGTTTCTCGGCTCGATTAATAAACAAGCCGAACATGAGCAGAGGGCTGCTCGGCTCGTTTATGTTCGTGAACGTCTCGTTTATCTGATCGATTAAGCCTCAATTATATGCTCGATTAGGGCTTGTTTAAAAGTAGTGTAATATAACTTAGCTATATAAATAGAATAATACATACAATTTGTTACAAACTAGATGATATGAGATAAATAAATAAGTAAAATCAATATATAAAATTGAGATTGTGAAATTTATTTTATTACGTACCTTGTAATTTATCTTTAATAACACAAATGTACAACAACATTGATAATGTTATGATCCTACTAGCTACAAGCTTCTTCAAAGGTCAAAATTATTGAGAATGGATTGAAAATGTATTTGTTTATTGTTGCCGAATGCACGATCTGGTGTTGGAATTGTAAGGAAGCTGGGATACACGGGCTTCCATAGTTTTTCTCTGTTTTAGACAATTGAAGGGGTAAGGACTTCGTGCTTCATACAGGAAATTAGATCAAAGACTCCGAACCGAGCATCCAAGTAATAAGCGCTAGCCAATAAAGATAGACTTCGTGCGTTAACTAAGTAATGTTTAAAAATACCTATCAGCTCGTATACTGAACGATACTTTTCCAAGTGACAAAGTTTTGCACCCCTATTTACAAGCTTATGATTGATCAAAAAAAATAAAAAATAATATAAAATACAATAATAAAATAATAATAAAATAATAATAAAATAATAATAAAAATGATCAAGCTCGCGAGCCGAGCTCGAGTAGGCAAAAAACTAAACGAGCCGAGTTCGAGCAAGATTTATTAAAGCTCGTCGAGCTCGAGCTCGAGCAACATGAAAATCAGACGAGCCGAGCTTGAACATGTCGATGCTCGGCTCGGCTCGTTTACACCCCTAGTCCAGCCCCTAACTCCAATCATCATTTTGAAACATGTAACAAATGGACTAGAGTAGATTTCTGGCTCAGTTTCATTTCATTTTATTCTTTGCAGTATCTAAGTTGTCTCCGAAAAAGTGGGGACTGTCAGGTAGCTCCAGCGTTGTACTAGCAGCATTTCTTGCTGGGACGTCTTTACTGCTCTCACAAGGTATTGATATCAGACCAAACCTTGCGGCTATACTGGGATTAGCCTTCATGGATTCAATTTTCCTTGGAGGGACTTGTTTAGCTGTTATTTCGAGTTATTGGCCTCCCTTCAAGCGCCGTATTCTTGTCCATGAAGCTGGGCATCTATTAACAGGTCAGTAGTTATAACTTATATCTTGTGCTTGCGTTGAACCTGAGAATTATAAAACAGTCCCTGAATTCGTCTTATGCTACTTTTGGGTTTTCAGCTTATCTAATGGGTGCCCAATTCGTGGGGTGATTTTGGATCCAATCGTTGCAATGCAGATGGGCATCCAAGGGCAGGTATGCTTTATTTACATAAGGTTTTCTTCCTCTTTCAAATTTATTACTTAGACAAATAGTACTCTAATACAATACAACTGCCTTTAGAACAAATGTGATCTTTGTACAAGTATTATAGCTAAAAAGAAAAGTCAAAGGTATTGCAGGAACTCAGCTCCCATATAAGTTGTTATTTTAATTCCGGTTTGTTTTTGTTTTCAATTTGTTCTGTACAGTGTTCAAGACTTCACCTTAGAATTGAAAATAGAAATTTATCATTCTTTTTACCTCATATTTCATTTTTTATTGACTGTTTTATTATATTCACTCAATATTATATCAACATTGAAAACTTATAAGGCCTTAGCTAGATCATATTAGTACCCATAGTTCATTCGTTGTGGCTCAATATCAAGTCCTAGTATTAGAGGTATATCTTTAGCTGGACCATGAATGGTATCTTGAAACAAAGTCAAGCACGCATAGCATATATACATAATGAGAAAAGTTCATGGAAGGCACTTATTTTTTGTAAGTCGGTGAAACATAATTTTGATGGTTGATTGTTAAAAATCTAACGAATGAGATTTACACTAACAATAACCTTCAAATCCAACCGAGTGTGTTTTTTTGGCAAATTGAACCACTCAATTTAATTACAAACCAATTTTAATCCAACTGTTGATTTGATCAAATAAACGGCTGAGATTACGTTTTCTGGACTTACAAAAATATATAAATTCGCTTGATCCTATCCTTATGCATAATTATTGCTGGTATTGATATAACTTTTAACATTCCTTATTTCATTTGATGTGCAAATTCCTAGTGCTTTTATTTGTAGTTCTGATAGATGTCTCACGTGTCTGCAAATGCGAGATGCATTTAAGGAGTCGAGATGAACTTATAAAACTTGTATCATCTGCAGGCAGGAACTCAGTTCTGGGATGAAAACCTAGAAAACGAACTCGCTGAAGGCCGGCTTAGTGGCACTGCCTTTGATAGGTAGACTACAAGCTGTGAGTGCTTGTTTCCACATTAGCTGAGCCTGCATCGCAGCGCAATTCTATTCTTGTTTCACTATTTGGGTGGATGACCTTGCATCAACAGGTACTGTATGGTGCTCTTTGCTGGCATTGCAGCTGAAGCCCTCATATATGGCGAGGCTGAAGGTGGAGAGAATGACGAGAACCTATTCCGAAGCATTTGTCTTCTTCTGGAGCCACCATTGTCCATCACTCAAGTAAACTTTTCTCTAATTTATCTGCTGCACTTGCTCTTTTGGTGTTTTCAACGGCTACCTCAACCATCTTTTTGAGCAGATGTCAAATCAGGCACGATGGTCGGTCCTTCAATCTTACAACCTACTCAAGTGGCATAAAAACGCCCACCGAGCAGCTGTGAAGGCTTTGGAAACTGGGGCTAGTCTTAGTGTTATTATCAGAGAGATTGAAGAAGCATTGTCTCCAGATGAATAGTTTTAGTTGGGTCAGGTACTACGGAGTGCTATATTAGTGATTTCAACTACTTACGATATAATGAATGGCTTGAATTGTTGTGTTTTTGCAGAAAAATAAGATAGGTAGGCCAAACACGAAATGGTACATAGCAAGTGGATGCTGATCTGTCGAGCAATTTCATATTGTAACTCTTCAGGTTTTGTTGGAAATGAGATGCAGGAAGCTACTTCAGGTGGGGTGCATGTAGGTTGGTAAATATAGAGAGAAGGTTGCACATTTGCATATATTCAAGTAAAAACAATGTAAAAACCTTATTCTGACCAAATGCTTTATAATGTGTATTGTTTTTCTATATCTGTTGGCGATGTGGAAAATGTAATAAGGAAAAAAATTGTGTTTGTATGAAAGGCATATCAAAGTGCTACAAGCCATGATCAGAAATACATCAGTTTAGTAGAGTGACCTCAGGATGCATCATTTCAAAGCCCACTGAATGTTCTCCGGTCTCACAAATATATAATGTCTCCGTATATTCAAAATGTAAGACAAGAATAAGATACTCTCAAACTACATGTGATCAACAAGTCAAATTTCAAATAAATTCAGCAACACTGTTACATAGAAGCAGAACAAAGCACGTTCCGCAAACAAGTTTACATTCAAGATTCAACCACATAAAACAACCCTAATCATCGCAATAACCAAGCAAGCAACTGAGAATAAAAACATCGCAACAAAATCCCTAGCAGACCACCTCCTGACCTCCTTCGCTTCAACTCGCATACTCTTCGCCCTCCTCAGTGCATCGACCTCCTTAAGCAAATCAAACTCCAACCCCTTTCTCTTCAACTCCTCCACACACTTTCCCAACAATTTCCAATCCTCCTTCTCCCTCTCCAACAGCTTCTCATTATGCACCTCCACATCGCTTTTATACCGCACAGCCCAAATGATGCAGAGGGAGCAGAGTAAAGAACAAGCTGATGGGATCCAGGAGCGACGGCAGGAAGTGGGTGTGTGTGCAGAGTTGAAGAGGAGTAGGAGAGAGATCGAGTGGAAGAGGAAGAAGAAGCAGTAGAGATTGGTGATTTCTTTGCGGATAGCGTCGATTTGAAGCTCTTTAAGTGTTACACGGTTGAGAATGAGGTCTTCTTCTTTGAGCCATTGTTTGAGGAGGAGGCGGTGGGTTGGTGTTGTGGCGATCTGGTGGAGTGGATGCATCAACGGCTGCTGCTGTTTTGACGATGTGTCCATGATGATGTCTTTGATTCTATGAAGTTAATGTTACTGGTGGCTACTTGTACAAGTAGATTTGAAAAAGAGCGATTTGAAATTTTTAACGGTCGGATTTCGGATATATAGAACATGTGGAAATAAATGCAACGGTCAAATTTTATGAGGCTGACCAGATCATAGATTGACTAATACCAACGGTCTTCTTTTAGTATTTAGATTTCAGAATTAGGATTTAAGGAAACCTGTAATTTTTTAAAAGAATGATGAATAAGATCAAAATTGTTAATTTTATTTATTTATTTATTATTTGAGATTAAAGTTATTTTTAATTATTAAATTTGCCAAAATCATGGTTAGTTGGGATTAATGTTTATTAATAATAATTTTTAAATTCACAGAATGAAAAGTTCAAATGAAAACCTATTTTAAAATGAAAACTTACATTAACAATTAAATCATTCATATTTATTTCTTCTTTAATTAAATATTAATCATTTTTAGTGATGAAATGACAACTTGACATTTCAAATTAAGAAGGTTCATTCTTATAACGTAATGAAACCAATTACATATGAGTACATGAAATAAATAAAAAGTGATAGACAAACAAATATCTAGTTGTACTCATTTCCTATTAGAAATCCGTCCGCCAAAGCCTTCTGTGAGACGAAAGATAACTTCTGCCTCAAAATAGAGAAAGCTGAAGGAAATTCCATACCTTTGGCCTCTGCTCATCTCGCCGCTACCGTCTTAATCAGCTGATCCGCTCACGCTCATAATAGATTATTTTAGAGTGCATTACAATCTTTAGTTTATATAATTTATTTTTAATTTTAATTAGTGTATATAAAAATTCCTCTTTAAAAACATTTACACATTTAGTACCTCGGAAAGGGTTCTAGGAGGACACACATATTTTAGTAGGACGGAAGGACTTGATTCATCCGTTGATTTTTATTAATCCAACGGTTGATATTAATAACCGTCACTCACCAACCGCCCGTGTTTTTTGCAAAATAACCGCCCAATTTAAAAACAAATTAACTTTAATCTCAACCATTGATTTGATAAAATCTATGTGTAAGATTACGTTCTTCGGTCTTACATAAAACTATCGTCTCTCTATAACTTAACCCTAGCACCTCAGGGTTAAGATCCTGTGAGACTAATAAAATTCGTGAGATGGTAAGACATGATCCTAAGCGTTGATTTTGATAATTTAACGGTTGAGATTAATTTATTTTGTAATTAAAAGAGGGGACGAGTGTGCGCAAAACACGGGGCGGTTGAAAATATTGTCTTTAAATCTCATCCGTTGGATTGATATAAATGAACGGATGAGATAATGTCCTAATATCTCACACTTATATGAATGTCTCACTTGATCTTGATCCTAGTACCTCATTAATTAAATATTAATCATTTTTAGTAATGAAAGAACACACTTGTCATTTCAAATCAATATAACTTATAAATGAATTATTAAAATGCATTAAAAAAATTAGTTTATATAATTATTTTAAATTAGTGGGTATAAAATTGCATCACTAGATCCTTTAAAAGTGCATCAATTTTTTAATTGTAATAAAAAGCTCAACGCTCGAAATTTCAGGAATTTTCAAAATTTTATAAAAACTGCAATTAAAAAATTTAATATGAAAACTTTGTAATGCACTTGTTTAAATATATTGTAGTTCATTTTTAAAAAAAATTGTAATGCACTTATTTAAAAATAAACTTTTGGAAAAAAGTTCTAGGAGGACAATCATTTATATGTAGGACACAGGGAATCATCATGTCGTTCATTTGATATATTTAATGGATGAGATTTAAAGTAATAAACCCACTAAACTCAACCGTCCCCGTGTTTTGTGAAAATTTGTCCCCCTAATTTAATTAAACACAACCTTTAAATTTATCACAATCAACGATTATGATCGCGCCTCACTAAGTCTCACAAAATCTCATTGCCTCCCTAGATCTTTACTCTAAACTTTTGATGCACTTTTTACAAAAAAATTATTGCCCTTTTAAAAAAATATTTTAATGTATTTTTAATAAAACATTAATCATTTATAAAATGTGTGCCCCACATATTAATTGATAATTATAATTACCATGTTAATAATGTCATTAATTACTCATTAAATTGTCTGATCGTGTAGTTCATATTGATTCTAAATTTTCATTTTAAATGTGGTGTGTCGGAACCAAACTCATTACTCATATTCCAAACAAACCATGTCAAACGAGCTTTACATGTACACAATTAATTCGGTAAGATTGATTATTTTGTTAAGTAAAAGGATAAATGCTACTATTTTTTCAGACAAAATCTTACAAATTTTCCTAATATTTACCATACAATTTTGCCTAATATTATCCATTACCAAGAAAAGCTTCTAATTTGTATTTTGTCTGTAAATAACACAATATTAACATGTACAAAGAAATTATCATTCAACAAGATAAATGAAAGAAACACATAATACACATTTTTTCATAAATCAAACACATTTATTGACATTATATTTTAATCAAATTATAAAATAGTCTAAGAGAAATAATATCATCAAAATTTTAAGTCTCACATTTTCAAAATATTATGTGCATTCTATGGTTCATCAATCCATTGTAATCCATATATAAGACAGTTTTTGCAACTCTATGTAACATATCAATAACTACTAAGTAACTAAGAGAAACACACAAGCCAACAATGAAAAGTATTTTTGGCTTTGATATTATGCATGGGATTCCTTCTTGCATCACATGGTACATACTTGTTTGTAACTTTGTTAAGTTTTATTTGACAAGAATCTAATTGTTTGTTTTTGGATGATTTATTATCGATCGATTAGGCAAAGAAGCAGTATATATGCCGGATGGCCTAGTGTGCGATAGCTTTAATCCATGTAAAACCCTGAGGGGGAAGTCTGATACTTGGTGCATACCATGAGGGGGAAGTCTAGTACCCTGAGAGGGAAATCGATGCACAGTTCTGAAAGGGGTATTTCATATAGATATCTGATAAATGTTTTGACTGTCTATGCTGATTCAGATTATTACTCATTGTTTATTGCCTATCTGAGATAGTGGTTTGTCATCATCAAAAAGGGGGAATATTGTTGGGCCTTAGTTTTGATGGATGACAAACACTAAGGACTAATATGGCTTTGAGATTTAATGTGATATGCAGGAAACAAATTAAGAAAGTCCTACTTGCTAAAGAAAGAAGAAGCAATCAAAAGAATAGGCAGCCGCGCCGACTTTAGAAGGGCAGCATTAAAGAAGGAGATCTTGCAAGCATTAATTGCACAACAAACATGGAAAGCAAATCTGAGTTAAGCATTTATGAAGAGACAAATTAAGAAAGAAGAATCTGATTGAAGAGAGAAAGCAGACCTAATACGAGAAGTATAAAAGAGAGAGTCCGACGGCTTTGAAGCTGCGCGAGATCCGAGAGCAAGAGGAGAAGAGATTTCTTTGAGCTAGATCGTCGTGCACGTTGCTGAGAAAGTTGTTCGAGAGTTAGTGTGGTGTGAGCTTTGTGAGGTTGAGTTTACGAGTTGCAAGTATTGTATCTAGTCGTTGTAGGCGATAGATAGTACGTTGTAATAGTCAAACAAGCATACCTTAAAGAAGCGTCATACGCATTCAAACCCTTCTCCGGAAGGTAGTGGTTTTACGCAGTAGTCTGGTTGGCTATTGTGGTTTCCACTATAAATCGTGAGTCTTACTTTCAGTTTTATTTAATTTAATTCCGCTGCGTTAACTGTTAACTGCAAACCCTCTCAGGGAACCCATAACTGAGTTACCTCAGAGGGAACGCTAACCTACGATCCAACAATTGGTATCAGAGCAGGTGCTCTAGATTTGTGTTAGCATTGCAGGTATAGATGGCAACTAGCAACTCAATCAACGACTCATTCTGGAAACCTCCAACACTGAACCCTGGAGAGTTTGACTGGTGGACTCAGCAAATTGAAGCCCATATTTGTTCTCTGGATGGGCAGTTATGGAGAGTGATCGAGCAAGGTCCAATCCCTATTGTAGACCCCAAAGACCCAACTAAGGAAAAGAATAGGGAGGACTACACTGATGCAGATTACAAGGCCTTGGAAAAGAACAATCGGGCCAAAAAGATTCTATATGCTTCTCTCACCCCTGGTGATCTAAAGAAAGTCATGAAGTACAAGACTGCTAAGGATATTTGGAATGGATTGACCAGGCTGTACGGAGGAAATGATGATATCAAAAAGAATAGAATTCTGGCAGCTTCAAGAGACTATGAGAGTGCCCTCCAAGGGAACACAGAATCGCTGGAAGACTTTCACACTCGATTTCAGACTTATGTTGGGCAAATGGAGTTCTTGGGTGAAGTGATCCCTGAATGGAAAGTCACACATCACTTCCTTCAAGCGCTGAACTCCAAATGGGATGTAGTAACCCTTGCACTACAAGCTCAGAGTAATATCAAGAGAATTACGCTTGAAGAATTGGTGGCTAAACTTCAGAGTCATGCTGGCATCATTGAAAGGAAAAATGCAAGAAGAGAACCTGAGCGAGCAAAGTCCATTGCACTGAAAATTGAAGAAGCTTTTGATCTAGCTCAGACTGACATGGGTGATAATGACATTCAGGACGAGGAGACTGCTCTCATGACGAGCTTTCAGGATGGCAACCCTCAGAAGGAACCAGGAGAAAGAATAATGCAGAAACTCTAAGGGAAAACAAGAGCAACTCGCGAAAAGTTTGATGACAAGGAAGTCATCTGCTATCACTGTCAGAAGAAGGGACACGTATTGCAGACTGCAGAAGCAAGAAAAGAGGAGAGCCCCCTGCACAGAACACCAAGCAGGCGATGCTTACCGCCTGGGGTGAATCCGACCCTGACAGTGAAGATGAATTACCTGTTAAGGAAGAGTGCCTAATGACTGGTCAAGGATCATCCAGCCAAGAACCATCTGAGGTAAATAACATTGATCTTTCTGATGATTTTGATTTTACTGACTCAGATTATATAGATGTGATTAGAGGTCTTCTTGAGACCAATGACAAGCTGAAGAAAACCATCACCAGTAAGAATGAGGAGATTGAACTACTGAAGAAAGGTGGTAGACTCTCAGTGTCGCACATGTGAGGAAAGTGTCAAGGAGACACAAATACTGCAGGAGAGAGTTGCTCATCTAGAAACTGATAATGAGGAACTCCGTCACTCCCTAAAATGTGCCAGAGCAACAGAGGATGAGGTAAAGGACAAATTGGTCAAGGAAATGGCCGCTCTAAAGTGGAAGAGACCAGCAAGGACTATGGGAAAAGGTTTGTCAGATCGGTGTAGGATACACTCAAGAAGGAAGGAACATTGGATCTAAGTGATAACCTCCGAAGGATGCACAGAAAAGGGTGAGAGCTCGGCACGAGATAAAGGAAAAGGAATTGCTTACCCTACGCCACAATCTGTTCCATTTGATGCAAAGTGGCTCACAAGATCTGGAAAGAACAGGCCACAAACCCTAGGCCACCCAAGGTAGATCTCATTGCTGCAGAGACAAAAGATCGATACCAGCTGGAAGAAGCAAGTATGTTGGACTCAAAAGCCACAAGGTATGCTGGCATTGTGGAAGGGATGGTCACTTCATAAGAGACTGCCACAAACTGAGAGATCTGCGTGAAAGAAACAGAGTAAGGTATGAAACCAAGCTATCCCTCCCAGGGAAGTCTGTACCGCTACCCCCACAGGGTGCTCTGAACTACAGACGCAGAGTTCCTTTCCAGGAACAGATGAGGCTGCAGAGACAGAATTTACTATGTCGGAACAGAACCCCGACAAACTCCTAGACGTAGATTAGATTAAACTGTGATTTTAATTCTGGTTCTTCATTTACTTTACTAAACCCAGTAGACCCAAGTTTGTCTGGGTCCGTAAGAACTGACCTTTCCTTTGCAGGTAAGAGTGACAGAAGATCCATGGTACATTGATAGCGGATGCTCAAGACACATGACTGGAAACGACGCATGGTTCATCACTCTTACTTACATGTCCGGAGGATCCATATTCTTCGGAAACAAAGGTATTGGTAAGATACAGGGTATAGGTAAGGTTGAAATTTCAAAAAATATAAAAATAGATAATGTTAGTTTAGTTGATAGCTTACGGTTTAATCTCTTGAGTGCCTCACAGTTATGCATGAATGGTACAAATGAACTTATACTGACGACTAACGAATGCATTCTGAGGTGTTTAAGTTCAGGGAAGACTATTCTAAAAGGGATCAGGAAAAATGAGCTTTACATGTTAGATCCAAATTTCATCCCTGACGAGGAAATCTGTCTAGCCACAGTGCATGATGATACTCTCTTATGGCATAGAAGACTAGGACACGTTTGTCTGAAGCTTCTCTCCAAGCTACACAAAAACGAACTGGTTACGGGACTAACCAAAGTAGAAAGAGAATTCAATGGAGTCTGCGATGCATGTGCTAGAGGAAAACAGCCAAGGACATCCTTCAAATCAAAACAAGTTGTAAGTACCGCTGCACCTCTTGAGAAAATACATATGGATTTGTGCGGTCCTGTGAACATCATGAGCAGAGGAGGAAACAGGTATATCTTAGTTATTGTTGATGACTATTCTAGATTTACATGGACCCTGTTCCTCCCGTCTAAAGATGAAACTTACACTGAGTTTGAAGCATGGCTGAAACGGATAGAGAACAAACTGAACAAACACTTAATATCCATCCGTACTGACAATGGAACCGAGTTTCGAAACTCGAGTTTTATCTCACTTTGCAGGGAACGAGGCATTGATCACAACTTCTCGGCCCCCAGAACTCCGCAACAGAATGGCGTGGTAGAAAGAAAGAACAGAACTCTAGAGAATATGGCCAGATCTATGCTGATAGGAAGTTCAGTTCCGAAGAATTTCTGGGCAGAAGCGGTGAATGCAGCAAGTTACATCCTGAACCGAGTGTCACTAAGACCCCTGATAGGGAAGACACCTTATGAACTGCTGTTTGGAAGGAAACCCAGTGTGGGACATCTGAGAGTGTTCGGCTGTAAGTGCTATGTTCATAACAATGGAAAAGAAAGCTTAGGAAAGTTTGACCCAAGGAGCGATGAGGGAATTTTTGTTGGCTACTCAATCAACAAGAAGGCATATAAGGTTTACAACAAAAGGCTCCGCAAGGTTGAAGAAAGCATCCATGTGACTTTTGATGAAACTAATACAACTGAAGATCGTGTGGCAGACGATAATTCAGAGTTTTTAGTAAATGAGGATGATCTTCAACTACACTGGGATACGATGCAGATCCAGAGGTAGCACAGACAGCTGACCCTGTCGAAGAAGGTGAGAATGCTATCCCTCAGGAGGATAACAGGGAGGAAGCAGAACTTCAGGGGGAACAAGAAGGTGAACTCCCTCTCGAGGAAGGCTTGGACGAAGCTGAAACAGAACCAGCAGCCACTAGGAGTGGACGACAGATCAGACCACCGTCCAGATTAAGAGATTATGAGTGCTACACCTCTCAAGAGAGCATAAGCCTATCTGCCTTTGTCTCACTTGCTGAACCTAAGACGGTTTACGAGGCCTTACGTGACCCTGACTGGGTCATGGCCATGCAGGAAGAACTTCACCAGTTTGAACGAAACAAAGTTTGGAGATTGGTCCCAAGACCAGAAGGTAGAAAATCATTGGTACGAAATGGGTCTTTCGAAATAAAATGGATGATAAAGGAGTAGTTGTGAGGAACAAGGCTCGTCTTGTGGTAAAAGGATACAATCAGCAAGAGGGAATAGACTACGACGAGACGTTTGCTCCGGTAGCTCGACTGGAAGCTATCAGGCTGTTGATAGCATATGCCACCCATCACAACTTCACTTTACAGCAAATGGACGTAAAGACAGCTTTTCTTAACGGGGAACTCAAAGAAGATGTTTACGTGAGTCAGACACCGGGTTTTGAGAATACAGATTTACCTGATCACGTTTATATCTTGGACAAGGCACTATATGGACTAAAGCAGGCTCCCCGTGCCTGGTACGAAAGGCTGTCAACATTTCTACTATCGAATGGTTATGTGCGAGGAAAGATAGATAAGACCCTCTTCCTTCTGAGGGAAGGCAGAGACACACTGGTAGTTCAGATCTATGTGGACGACATCATTTTTGGATCTTCAAATGACAATCTGGTCAAGAGATTCACTCAGCTAATGGAAAGCGAGTTTGAAATGAGTATGATCGGTGAGCTCAAGTTTTTCTTAGGACTACAAGTTGAACAAGGAAAGGACGGAACAAGAGTTCATCAACAGAAATACTTGAGAGATCTTCTGAAAAAGTATGACATGGAATCATCAAAGCCGATGCATACACCTATGTCCCCAAATGATTCACTCGGAAAGGATGAGAGCTCACCCCCTGTAGACCCAACGGTGTACAGAGGGATGATAGGTTCGCTTTTATATCTTACAGCTAGTCGACCTGATATCTTATTCAGTGTGTGTTTGTGTGCCAGGTTTCAGAGTGACCCAAGGGAGACACACATCAAGGCTGTAAAAAGGATCCTGAGATACCTGAGAGGGGCAGACGATCTATGTCTGTGGTATCCCCGAGGAGGTAACCTTACACTTATTGGTTACACTGACGCTGACTATGCAGGTTGCCGAATGGACAGAAAATCAACATCAGGTATGGCACAGTTCTTAGGATCATCATTGATATCATGGGGATCGAAGAAGCAAAATTCAGTCGCACTTTCAACCGCGGAAGCAGAGTACGTAGCAAGTGCCGCTTGTTGTGCACAACTACTATGGTTGATGCAACAGCTAAGTGACTATGGAGTTGAGGTTAAGTGTTCGACTATCTTTTGTGATAACACTAGTACAATTTGCATATCAAAAGATCCAGTGCACTTTTCACGTACTAAACATATTGAGATAAGATACCACTTCTTACGTGATTGTGTTGAAAAAGGGTTAATTAGGATGGAATACTGCCCAACGGAACGACAAGTAGCAGACATCTTCACAAAGGCATTGCATAGAGAACCCTTCGAGAGACAGCGCTTAGAGCTCGGTATGATCTCTCTAAACTAGCTGTACCAAGTTGTGTATGATATTTCCCTCGATGATTGACTATGTTGGCATGCGGACAAAGCTTGATTTCAACTTCACATTATCATTAGCATGCTTGATTGATTGATACTGATGCACGTTCTATGTTATCATACACACTAGTTTGGATGTGAAATAGCAGCTGTTAATGTCATGCAAGTAATTTTTCTTGTCTAGCCTATGTGAAGAACATCATATTTTGAACCCTCATTACAAGCCTAGATGTTCTTCCAAACTAACCCTAGCCGCATACACTTATGAGTTCCAACTGCCACCTTGTTTTATTTTGGAACTTGATTGCATATGTCATGTCATATTTATTGTTTTGGTTGAGTGTAACATATTTGAATCACTCTGATTATTACCGTGTTACACACCCTTCCAACCATGAGACAAAGCTGGGTTAGTGGAGATTGTGGCCCAATCGGATGAGGTAATTAATTGAGGAGGATATCTGGGTAATTAATGCGCCGACCAAAAAGGCAACTAGCGGGTAAATTTGCACGATTCTCAACGCCGTTTATGGAAGGTCAAAGATCAAATTTTGAAATACAATTTGGCAACCCTAGATTCACAGACATTCACTCACAAATCACTCACCAACTCCTCCGACATCTTACAATGGAAGCACATTCAAGCACCGAAGCAAACCGCACTTACGAAACCCTAAAAGCGCAAGGCTGGGCTGACGAGCAAATCAGAGACATGCTCAACAAGCCAGCGGTGGACGACGACGATGTCGAAGTGCTTGGGGAAAGCCAATCTCGCCCCAAAACCAGAGCTCACACATCCCGGAAGAGGAAGGACAACACTCCGTCTCCGGCGCCTAAAGCTAAGAAACCCAACAGATGCACTATGTCGGAACAACTCTCATGGATCATTCAAAGGACATCTTCCGCAACTTCTGATCCAGCATGTCTCATGGTTCCCAGCTTGATTCCCCACCACATTAGCCCCTTTTATTTCTGAACATTTTATTTGAACTTGCTATGACATTGCCCCTGCTGTTTTGAATTTGAACTTCTGTGTTTTGGTGACATTTTATGGCATCATTTCTTTTAATTGTGCGTGTTTTTGCTAATTGTGTCGTTGAATATCTTGCTTGACTTGCTACCCTTTTCGATGATGTCAAAAGGGGGAAGTATTACTAACACACAGGTACATGGTTTGAGGGGGAATGTCAAGTTCTGAGACTGTTTCTCTTAAGGGTTATCGCGTGCATACCCTGAGGGGGAAGTCTGATACTTGGTGCATACCCTGAGGGGGAAGTCTAGTACCCTGAGAGGGAAATCAATGCACAGTTCTGAAAGGGGTATTTCATTTCAATATCTGGTAAATGCTTCAATGGATTATACTGATTCAGATTATTGCTTATGTGTGATTGCTTATCTGTGATAGTGGTTTGTCATCATCAAAAATGGGGAATATTGTTGGGCCTTAGTTTTGATGGATGACAAACACTAAGGACTAATATTGCTTTGAGGTTTAATGTGATATGCAGGAAGCAAATTAAGAAAGTCTAACTTGTCCAAAGAAGGAATGAAATAAAGAAAGCAATTAAAAGAAAAAGGAACAATAGGCAGTTGCGCCGGCTTTGGAAGGAAGCATTAATGAGAAGATCTTGCGAGCATTATTACACAACAAACATGGAAAGCAAATCTGAGTTGAGTATTTATGTCGAGGCAAATTAAGAAGGAAGAATATTATTGAAGAGAAGTAGAAGGCAGCATACGGAAGTATATAGAAGAAGAGTCCGACGGCTTTGAAGAGCTGCGCGATATCCGAGGAGCAAGAGAAGAAGGCAGATTTCTTTGAGCCGGATCGTCGTGCACGTTGCTGAGAGAGTTGTTCGAGAGTACGTGTGGTGGAGCTTCGTGAGGTTGAGTTTACGAGTTGCAAGTATTGTATCTATCGTTGTAGGCGATAGATAGTACGTTGTAATAGTCAAACAAGCATACCTTAAAGAAGCGTCATACGCAATCAAACCCTTCTCCGGAAGGTAGTGTTTTACGCAGTAGTCTGGTTGGCTATTGTGGTTTCCACTATAAATCGTGAGTCTTTACTTTCAGTTCTTACTTAGTTTAATTCCGCTGCGTTAACTGTTAACTGAAAACCCTCTCAGGGAATCCATAACTGAGTTACCTCAGAGGGAACGCTAACCTACGATCCAACACGTCCATTTTTCCTCAAATCTGCGGATTGACCCGACCCCAAATATTCGATTTGGTTCGGGTTGCAGGTTTGATCGGCTGATGCACACCCCTAGTCAATACTGCTATGGATTTGTTACAGCTGTTTGAGAAGTTTCATTAATTGCAGCGCGAAACCCTCAGGTTTACAATGTTACAAAGCTCAATGCAAAGTGGGATCATTAAAACCTTGGAAAATCCAACATTACCCATTCCCTCAAACTAAAGTTCAGAAGTTTCGAATATGTATTATGCATAATTTTCTTACATACAATACCAAAATCAACCATTTTTCTTGTTGGCCACAAGACCTCGTAATTGAGCACCAATTATAGAAAACGAACGTAATTGGTGAGGTTAAATATTTGAGTTGTGATATGATAAAGATAGACGTTTTGTTTTCGTAAGCCAATTTAGGTAACGGGAATGATTTAGATGTAGGATATGTAAATTGATTTCTCTGTCGCGTGGTTTAGAACTAGAGGATGATTTGTAGTAGGGAGAAATCGTGAAGTAGGGAGAGATCAGATAAGGATCAGCCATCATCGTGGGGAACTTGTCAGTCGCTTCATCCACCTTACATCGGTCAGACATGTCAAAAAATACTCTTAGGTCGTAACTTGAGAATCACAACTATTGAGTCACAAATTAAAACTCATATATGCAACTTTTGTAATGTTGTAAGTTTGAGAGTGTTACTGATGAGAAACTCGGTAAAAGAGAGCTTCTTTGTGACCGAGGCAGTGAAGGATCATGCTGAGGATGGCCTCATTGCTGCTGGGAAAGTCATCTATATGACTTTCAGCATGTTAGAGCTTGCCGAGGTTACCTGAGGAACCGAGGCCTCCGAGGCATCCACCCGATGTGTCCAAGGAAACCGAGAGGACCAAGGCAATACAAGCAAGCCTAACCGAGGAGTCCCTTGCTGCCGAGGACTCAAGAGACCCCCTGATATGTCCGAGCTTTGGAGGGCTGAAAAGACCGAAGGACGAACAACTGTGGCCAATCTTTTCGAGTCCCAAAGTGCCGAACTTGCTGCTGCCTCTTTGCCCGAGCAGCAAGGACATGATATATCGCGGACTGCGGGAGCCAAAGACCAGCACAGCGCCCTCCCTGAAGTTACCGAGTGGCCTGATCCTCGCAAAGCCCCAAAGTCAGTCCCTTGCCGAGGCTTCCAAAGCGAGTCTCCGCGGTACCGCGGGCGTCAAAGGCCCCTAAAGAATGACCTGGATGTGCCGAGTTTTCCGAGAAACATCTTGCCGAGTGCCGAGTGCGAAGCATCGCACTCCTAATGCCGGACAGCGCAGGCAGACTGTCCGCAAAAGCTCCTCCACCTTGCTTGCCAACTTGCAGCATGTGCAGCCCTTGTAATCAGCTGCCAAAGCACCCTGCCGCTGCCTAGCCTACTTGCTGCTGCCTACTCCCCTGATTCTTTGCTCTGTCAGGCATGGCCATTGCTGCTGCCTACTCCCCTGCAACTTGCTGTCTACTGCGCGCGACACTGCGCACTTACTGTGCAGACAGGCTGCTGCCCACTTCTGCCTCCCTGCATGCCCCTTTGCACCTTCCTTTCCATCCCTTTGTAAGCCTAATAAGCATTATCTTGAGAGCTTATCTCTCTATCCCAAACACTTAGCAAAATCTGTCAATGAGGACTTAGCATGTTTAGGGTCACTTGGCGTAAGGGCTTGGGGCAGCGATATCCTGTGTTACAAGGGGATATCGAAGCATCAACGTGTCATTTGCTCATTGCCACCGCTGGCCTTGGGCCCTTATCAATCTATCGCATTTTCCTTTTCATTCCCTTCACTTTCCCGCACTTCCCCAAAACCCATCAGCGCACTCTTCCATCCCCATTCCCTGCTGCCCACGTCCAGCCACTCCACACATTTCCTGATACAGAACCGAAAGCAGTCTCCCATGAGAAATGGGCTGCCAAGCCCCTTCGCAACCCAAAACCACCAAAACATTCAAGCTTCTGCACCTTTATCATTCGATACGTTCCGGCTGTCCTAAGCGAGTTTGTGATCAGTTACTATGTAAATAACAAAAACTCTTCTCACACAGTTGTCGCAAATCCATAGCAATATTGACACGTGGTGGCCATCTGGAATTCAGTACACATTGTTTTCAAGTACGCCCAATATTTTTCTAACACAATCACGTTTAATCATTCTATATATATAAAGTTAATTTATTAACAGGCCAACTTTTATTGCCAATGACAGTGTTTAAGAAAAAATTGTCGTATTCCCCAAGATCCAACAAAAAACTTGTTGAGTTTTAATGATATATATTTCTCACGGATTTGATACTCTGTTTATAACTAAAGTTTACCAATGATCCCTTAGTGGATAACATTACACACATATTTTGCAGTGGAATCAAATGTAGTGGAATCAAGAAGCGCTGTTAAATCGAGTGCTTTTGTATGTCACTAAGAATATTCAGCGCTTATAATAAAAAGCGTTGTTGTAGTGTTAACACTTTTAACAATGCTTTAATAAGGACATTTAAGTGTTTGTCTTAAATTGTATATATTTCAGCGCTTAAAATATTAAACACCATATGTTTAATTTTTCTTTTTTACAACGCTGAGTAATTAAAAACGCTGTTAAAAAATAAATATTTACAACAGCGTTGAAAGGAAAAGCGCTGTTAAAATATACACTTACAAAGAGCTTAAAATGAAAAACGTTGCCGTATAAGTTAACATATTTTACAGCGTTTATAATTTGAGCGCTGTAAAATATTTATTATTTTTAATAATTAAAAAATAATAATTCGAATATTTGATATTACAGTGTTTAAAAATGCGTTGTGAGAATTCTAACCTACAAAAGCGCTTTTCTTTTAAACAGCGTTGTCGTATATTGTACACTTTTTGCAGCGTTTTCAAATTTAGTGTTGTAAAATTGTGATTATTTAAAAAATTAATAGAAAATTTTAACGAATTTTTTGATTTTTACAGCGTTCAAAATAAAAGTGCTGTTTAAATGTTGGAGTTATTTTCAGATAATATTAAAAGCGCAGGAAGATATTTATTATAATATTTTGAAGAGATTAGAAAAGCCGTTTTGAAAATTTTAATATATATTTATAACCGCTTTAAAGGCAATCAATTTTGATTTGAAACTCTTTTATTTTTTATTTAATTCTTAATTTAACAATGAAATTGAAATCGATTTCAACATTCGATTTTTTTACATAACATTATCAAACAATTTTTTTGGACCAAGACCCTGGCCCTTTGTGTTGAATTTGTCCTCATAGCTCGTCTTGTATATGTCTCATTGCTCGTCTTGAATTTTTCTCATTGCCCTCTAGACATGTGTCGTACAATTTGACAATTTACAAAAAATATGTTAAAAATAGAGTAAATATCAAACGAAAAAAGGAGTAAAACATACAAGCTTAACGAAAAATTTAAATGTAATACACAAAAGCTTAACGAAAAGGAGTTATCCTTACTTGAAACGAGCGGAAGTGTAATAACTTTGATACAAAAAATTTCAATGTAAATTTGTTGCATAATTTGATATATATATGAAAGATTGTACGGGAAGGTTGTAGCGGGGAAAACTGAAAAATTCAGAAATTTGAAATATCGAATGTGGACTGTTAGATTGATATAATCAACGACTGGGATTAAAATCTTCGCGAAATCGAGTCGTCCAATCAGGTTATTTTAAATATTTAATAGCGCTTAATAATCTAAAAACTCTGTTAAAAATTAAATTTATTTTTGTAAAAGAAATCGAATTTAAGACCTTTTACATCGCTTATATGCAAAAAGCGATGTATTAATACACTTTCAACAGCACTTATTTCTATAATAGCGCTGCGTAATATCATTTATATACAGCGCTTAAACATAATA
>QZGG01000885.1:0-93746 GCA_006409495.1 Sedum album
ACATCGAGAAATTGGTTTTGCATAGGTGTATGTTGTATTAGCGTTGCGCGACATTTAAGTTGACGTTGCATAAGAGGACACGTTGTCTTAGATAACTATCGGAACATACACTAACGCAACATCTAAACATATATTGCATTATTTAAAAAGATGTACTAATGCAACATACTGTGTAACGCAACATCATAATGTATGTTGCATTAAACGAAGCAGGGAAAGCTTGTTGACTTTTCAACGTCGTTGTAAATAAATTGTACAAGTGTTTTATGATGGTTGGTGAGGGGTTGTTTGTTCTCGTTCGGTAACGCAACATACTTTGTCTTTTTATGTTGCAAAAGTATGTTTACATAATTATGAAACTATGAAGGGAAATGAGGAGCGAAAATTGAGGGGGAAATTTTACAAGAATGAATAATGGGTGAGAGGGAAATATTTCGTGGAATAAAAAAGAGGGAGTAAAAAGAGGAGGGAAAGTGTGACGGAAAATTGATAATGAATAATATTTAGATTTAATATTTAGATTTAATATTCTAATTTTGATCCAACAACTTATATTAACCGACTTAAATAAAAAAATTGTGGTTATTAATTGATTCAATAATTATTAAATTTAGAAAATTTGTATATACATCATATTTTACCAAACTTTCTTTTTGATAAAAATATTGTAATGCACATTCAAACATTATATATACATAAAATATTAAGTTTAAGGTATGTGATACATGGTTTAGAGTAAAAAGTTTAGAGTATACGGTTAATATAGGGTGTAGAATATATGTAGGGTTTGGGGTATAAGCCTTGGGTTTGGGTATAAGCCTAAAGGTTTGGGGTTTGGGGTATAAGCATAAGAGTTTGGGGTATAAGCATAAGAGTTTGGGGTTTGGAGCATAAGCCTAAGGGTTGAGGTATAGCCTAAGGGTTTGGGGCTTGGAGTATAAGCCTAAGGGTTGAGGTATAGCTTAAGGGTTTGGGGCTTGGGGTATAAGCCTAAGGATTTGGGGCTTGGGGTATAAGTCTAAGGATTTGGGGTATAACTCTAAGGGTTTGGGGTATAACCCTAAGGATTTGGGGTTAGGGGTATAACAAATGATTCTTAGTTTAATATTCAAATAGATGTCATGAGGCACAAATTAGATACTTATGAAATAAAATCAATTGATTTTTTAAGACACATATTAGATACTTATAAAATAAGATAGTTAAACAGCACGTCATGAGGCAAATATGTTGCTTAATGTTACTGAATTCTGTTTTTGTCAAACATCTAGAATCATAATATGTACTTGATTTTTTAAGTTTGGTTCCCATAAATGAAAAAGAATGGGTGAAAATAAAATAAATAAAATATGAAGATTGATCCGATTTGAATGCACTGTATAAAATTTCATTAATTTGTTTCCAAAATTTATAGCAACTTTTCAACATTCGAATCCGAAAATAATTTATATATGGAATGAATTTAAATTTAATGCTAATATATATATATATATTATTAACCATTTTCTTTCAAATTTATTTAATTACACATATATTCCAATATTCAATCTGATTTATTTAATTTTATTATAATTTTTATAGTGTTTGATCTAACGATTGTGGTTAATGGTTGAATGAAGGGTAAAGATTATCATCCGAGTGAATATGTATTGACGAATCGTCATTAGACACGTCATCAACTGTAAGAAGAGGGAAAAGAAAGAAAAGAAGAGGGAAAGTAAAAAAATTCAGATTCAATCTGAGCCGTCCATATTCAAACCCCAAAGGTAAACACTTATTCTCTACTTTCATATTCCATTAGCGCCTCCTGCCTCCTGCCTCCTCCACATGCCTCCACCTGCCTCCACCTGCCTCCTTCACTTATTTTAAACAATCACAAGCCTCCCAACTATGAAAACCTTCAGTAAGATGTGTCAGCTGCTCGAAGTTTCTCAATCATCAACCTGTTTTCAGTTTGTTAACTTCTTCACAGTAATATCAAGTTCTTCAATCATGATGTGGTGTCTGTTCATAACTAAATTGTGGAATTTGATCGTTGTTATTTGTTTTTGATGTTCCGTAGGTGTTTTCGGTGTTGGCAGCTTTTGTGGGTGCACTACTCATCACCGTGTAGAGAAATTTACCCAAATTGAGAAAGGCCACGGTGGGTGGTTTGCGGACGATATGCAACAGGGGAGACTTGATAATTACTACTGACTTCTTACAGTGTTGAGTACACTTAGCTCACTAGTTTAACATTTTTAAAGACTTGTGAATTTTGATTTACATTGTTTTGTTCTTCCTCACTCTTTGCTACTGTTTTGACATCGCAGTTTTTGTGTCTTTTTAGGTACACTTGGAGTAAAAGATGTATTATTATGAACAACCAAAACTAAATCATCCAAAGTCAGAACATTCCTAACAATGGCCCGCTCAACACCCTCCTCATTGTACGCAGTTTGTCAGCATTTTTGTTACATTTGGCCGGTGCCCGCTTTGCTTGTTTTGGCTGAAGTTTTCAAGGAAGCTGTTGTCTTCTAAATGAGGAAGAAGTTGATAGGGCTAATAAGTTATGATATGAGTGCTCAGATGTACAATGGATTAGTAACTTGATGTAACTCAAAATTTGAGCATTTTTGGATTGTATAATTTTAATACTATTTTGTTTGTGTGAATAGTAATAATATATGCATTTATTATATTTATTGTACTTTTAATTTTCTACAAGATAATGTTGCGTACGGTGCTAAAATTTTCTACACGATAACTTACGCAACATATATCATGTTGCAACATTTAAACTTTAAGCGCAACGTAGGCTAATGCAACGGGAAAAATGTTGCAAAAGAGGTAAACACTAATGCAACATACAATACGAAGTATGTTGCACGACTTATTCCACACGACCTATGGCACATATATTTTTGCGACATGTAGTATGTTGCATAATGCTTATGCAACACATTTCGACTCTTTTGTAACATTTCTCGCTATGTTGCAAAGACATAAAAATGGCGTAGTGATTAAGGAGTGAAGATGCAGGAGTCAGTAACATAGAGAGGATACTAATAACTTGTAAGTGTGATAACTTCATTTGAATTATTAAAAGTGAACTAAGAATAAGGTAAGTATCTTAAGAAAAGACTTAAACTTTCCAACTAAAATTCCTTGCTATCTTTTTCTTATGTTTCGATGTTTCTTTATTTGCTTTTTCCCTCGAGGGGCATCTTTGATCACTTTTCAATCCATTAGGAATTGTCTTGGATTTCTTTATTACTGTTAAAAGCTTACGTTCCATAAAAATACTTGCCTTTTGGTATAAAAAGAATTCTGAAACTATTTGTTTTCAAAAACCTAACACGTATTTAGATATCATCATGGCTCTGCTTGAAAGTGTATCAAATTCTAACTGTATACGATGCTTGGAGCAGGTTGTTCTTATGAAAGTTTGTATTTACACATCAAATTAAGAGAATTCCATATCGATAATTTACTCGAACAATAAGCCCTCTCATCCTCTTGTTACTTAAACAATGGAAAGATAAAATGAAACTGAATGTATTTCATTTGTGAAAATTATTTCTGATCATAATATCGATGCATTAATCATGAGGTCCTCAAGTAGCATAAGAGATTTGGGCTGGCAAACAAAGGGTTTCAAGCATATCCAAGATATGTTTGGAATCTAACTTCAATAATTGAGACTGAGAATATGAGCAAAGTAGATTCTTGAGAAGATTTAAGCAAGAACACGACGCATGTACAAATACTGCGAAAGAAGGTTATATAGAATATTTCCCCAAGTATTGGAGCTTAGTCAAGAATCTTATCTCAAAATTGTATGACCGTGGTTATGATTTTGCTTGAATATTATCTGATCCCATGTTAGAGGGTTTATTAGGATTGGTTTGAACAAGTTGTTAAAAGTCTAAAAGTACAATTCAACTTGTTGTTTCTTCTTTTACATGAAAATCTTAATGAGGAAGTGGAATAATCATTTGTTTTAGTTTTATTTGACTCCAAATTTAAATTCTTCAAGTGATTTCTTTTGAATCTTGCACATTAAATATTTTGGCTCCATGCTTGATGAAATTTATTCTTCAACAACCCTTAATTTGATCTCTTTATTCCAAGTAAGCTCTTCTGTCTAGTAAAATTTCCACTTGTTAATGGTTTGGTGAAATGTCAGCAACTTGATCTTGTGCCTTCACATAGTCAACTTGTACATCTTTTCTTCCAACTCAGTCTCGTATATAGTGATAACGAACGTCAGTATGTTTGCTTCGATCATGAAGCACTGGATTCATTGCTAAGACATGACTAACTTGTTGTCTACACATATCTTTATAAGTTCTTCTTCTTTCATTCCAATCTCCTTCAAATGGTTTTTTAGCCAAACTGCATGATAAACACATGAATTAACTACAACATATTTTGCTTTATAGGTTGATAATGTGACGATCGGTTGTTTCTTTGACTCCCCAGTGAAAGCAATATCCCCCACTCAAACTACATAGTCAGTAGTACTTCGTCGATTATCTTTGTCCCCTGTCTAATCATTGTCTCTATATCCAACAAGTCAGTATTCATTAGAAACTAAATAAAATATTCCAATGTACCTTTTAGGTATCAAAGAATCCTCTCTTAGCGGCATTGAAATGGGTGGTTGTTGGATATTCCATGTATCGACTAATTAATTAAACCATGTGAAGAATATTTGGTCGTGTGCACGTTAAATAACGCATGCTTCCAACTAAGCTTTTGAAAAAATATTGAGTCTACTCTTTCTCCTTCTTCAAATTCAGTTAGCTTGACTCCCATTTATGTCAGTGTGCTTATTAGCTTGCAATTTTCTATCTTGAATTTTTTTAGAATTTCATTCTTGGAGCTCTCTTATGTGATATAGATTCTATTCTCTTGTTGTTTAACTTCAATCTTGGGATAATAAGACATTAGCCCAATTTTGTCATCTTGAACTCCTTAGTCATCCACATAAGCACACTGTCTATCCATACTTCTATTGCTTCTGGTAAAAATTAAGTCATCCATACATAAGCAAAAAATAAGCACAACTTCACCTTCTTTCTTGATATAAAGTACATGCTCATAAGGACATTTCTTGAAACCGTTCTCATGATAATGTTTGTCTATTCGGCTTTTCCATATTTTCAGTGCTTGCTTTAATCCTTACAGAGCCTATTTTAACACCTTGTTTTCACGCCCTTTGACTTCATATCCCGGTGGTTGGTGAATGTATACTTCCTCTTCTAAAACTCCATATAAGAATGCTGATTTCACATCCATTGATGATCTTCCACTTGTTTTGAGCTGCCAACAAATGATTAGTCTAATTGTCTCAAGTCTAGCAACTGAAGCAAATACCTCGCTATAGTCTATTCCAGCCACTACAAGAAAAAGCTTCATTAACAACGACATTTTCCGTTGATGTTACATTAGATCCGTTGATATTATACATAAATTCAACGGATTTTTCCGTTGGTAGTCTGTTGTTTATATCGCCGCGGATTTTAACAAATCCGTTGAAATAAGATTTATTTGCAACAGACACTTCCGTTGGTTGTATCGTTTTAAAATTATATAAAACTTCGCCTACAATCTATTGATTTTAATTTGTGGGTAAATATTTTCAACTATTAAATTACAAATATGTCCTTAATAATAAAACAACGGATTTTAAAATTAAATACGATAGATTATTCGCTGATTATGTGTCATGAAAATATATATTTTATTTTGAATAGCACCATTAATTCATTTATATAATGTTCGTTCATGTCAATATAATTCATAATAAAATTACTAATATACCCTCTATTTATTTGTAACAAATAATCTATTGATATTTGATCTTGTTGGTAATAATAGCGATTTGATAAATTTACATTTAAGACCTTTTGTATAATTACAATTGTACCCACAAATTATTAACAACCGAGAATCTGTAAGTTTTAATTTGTTAATTTTAATAATATCTTTCTATCTTCAAATGTAAAATATTATATCCATAAACAATGTATAAAAATAGTTTTTCCTTAAGTTGATTATACTGAGCCTGAATAAAACAAGATGAAGTCACACAAAAACTAAAACTAAGGCGAAATAGTCAAACAAGATTTTGATTGACAATAACTAAAAATATTACATGAGAAGTAACAAAACAAAGTTCCAAAAATTTAAAAAGTTTGATCAGCAAATCTTGCTGTCCATTAGTCGAAATCTTCCATATCGTTGTTGGCAAAAGTGGGCAATCTTTTGGTCACTGATTTTTTTCCTGTATGACACAAGAAGAATTTTGTTTCAATAAAAACAAAAAGTCATAAAATATAATAAGCATCTCAGGAAGTATAAAATAAAAATACCTCCTTCGTTCAGCTACTTCAACTGCTGGGATTTTCATCCGGGAGATGACTTAGAAAAATAACCCTACTGCGTACCATGATCAGAATGATTGGATTCTCACAGCGTAGAAGTTAAATAACTTACATCGAAAATAAAAGCGGGAGAGATTGCGCGCAATGTGAAAATTAGAATCAGCACGATTAAAGAACTAATTTTAGGCAGTTAGAGATTTTTAAGGGGTTGTTTTACCATTAAAAATTAGAATCTTTCTATATAAAGATAAATTTATTTATTGCAATCTTTAAAAATTCAGAGTAATTATGAAAAAATAAAGTCAAACAATTCATTGTTTTTTACAACTTGTGTATAATGATATCGGATTGTATATATAAACATGAGTTGGTAATTTCCTGTATTCTTCTTAATGCTCAAAATATAAAATCTAGCTTATATTTTCTAATGAGTATATGTAAAAAAAGTATAATAAGGAATGCATTTCCTAATTCAAATGCATTGCGTCCTTAGTTTTTCAATTATGTTACCATAACTGGTAATGGATCCCGTAAAATACCACAAAAGTTATTTACATATAATACGAATATATTATTTCATAAAAAATTTGGATTAGTTGTTTTTATTTCCTTATATTATGGTAGGATAATATTGTCCGGATTAAGATTTTGTTTCATTTTTTTTTTCTTTAAAAAGGGATTATCGGAATTCACTCCTACCCCATGACTCGAACCCGAGACCTATTGGTCCAGGCAGTGGCGGAACCAGGACGAAATATTAGCCGGGGCTCAAAAGCTTAGGACGGAGGACAGAATATTCGCCGGGGCTCAAATAATTTTTTTAGGGGGGGCTCAAATAAATTTTTTAACTGGGGCTCTAATAATTTTTTCAGCCGGGGCTCAAATAAGTACTTTACCCGGGGCTCCAAATCAAATTATGATAAATTATACCTGGTAAAAAAAAAAAAATTTTTCCTCGCCGGGGCTCCAGCCCCCCTCCGCCCCCCTAGTTCCGCCACTGGGTCCAGGTAGTGGGTGCCTAACCACTAGGCCAACCCCACTTCGTCAAAAGAGATAAATTAATTAAAACCAGGACTTATCCTGTATTTTTGACATTTACACTAACACATAAACAATTATTTATGGTGTTGTATTTTATTCATTTTTCTAATACTCAAAATATATAAAAGAACCAATCTAAGTTTATGAAATTGAATTTTTCAAATATTAACATTAAGCAAATTTTATTGCCACCCTTTAAAATGAAATATTTTTGCCAACAAAAATAATAGTGGTTACCGATTTAATTCCTTCCGTTTAGTTGATATTTAAATTTTAACTAGGTCAGTGATTCTTAAAATAATTTGAGTAACATGTGTTTTCAACTATATTGCTGATTCTTAAACTATAAAGAATTCATGATTTTTTTTCAAACATAATATCTACGATTTCATTACTTACGCAATTTTCATTGAAAACAAGCTTGTTATAATCAACACCTTTTATTACGACAAAATTCTGTTATAAATAAGATCTTATTGTCAACGGAAATAATTGCAACATATTTTTGTGGAAAATATAGTTAAATCAACAATAATAAATCTGTTGATACTATATCGTTGATTTTCTTACAATTTCTTGTAGTGAGCTATTTGATTGTATCCTTTTGCCACCAATCGTGTCATATATTTTTCAAGTATTCCACTTTCATTTTGTTTTGCTTTGTGCACCCATTTGATGTAGGTAGCCTTATGTCCTTGGGGAGCGAGCTAAGTTCTCATGTGTCAATTTTATTAGTAGCTTTTATTTCTTTATCCATTGTGTCTCTCAAATTCTTTTCTTGTGCCGCCTCTTCACAAGGCACAAGTTCACATTCAGAAAAAAGGTAGAAGAGTGTAAGGTTATCTTGGTGTTCATTCACATCGTATAGATCCACTATACTACGTGTACGTGGTGTGTGTCTTTCATCTTAAATGGCGATTTCTCTCTTTGTGTGGTTGTACTTGTTGGAGTGGGTGGTGTTACTTGTTCTTCTCATAATGAAACTAGTTGTTCTGTATTTTCATATTCTTCGAAGTGAGGAAAAAGTATACTTACCGTGGTATGAGTTAAAGCTTCATTCTCTATATTCATTGAATATTACGTCTCAAGTGATTAAGATCTTTTTACTACGGGTTGTAAAGTTTATATCTTTTTGAGTTAGCATCGTACGCAATGAAGATGAAACTCTCACTTTTATCGTCGCATATCGTTCTTTTTTCATCTGGTATGTTTGTGTGCTCTATGCTTCCAAATACTCCAAGGTGAGAGCTATCAGAATTCTTTCCACTCCAAGCTTCTTGTTGTGTCTTTCTCCAAACACTTATTATAGGTGATTGGTTTAACAAATACACCGGACACTTTACTGCTTTGCATCATGTTGACGATCGTTCAATTCTTTCCTTCTTCCACTCCAGTTTACTGGGGGTCAAAGAACAATCATCAATCGCCGTATTCCATTTTCTTCGTAGAATTTAAAAATTCTTTATATTTTAAATATCCACCTCGATCAGATCTTATAGCCTTCATCTTTTTCCCACTTTTTTATTTACAAGAGCTTTGAATAAATATTATTTAATTTTTTATTCAAGGAGTTTGATTCCTACCGAGACTTTTTACGTATGTTTCGTTATTAGCAGTTTTGTTACTTACATCAAATATTAAATTGGAATGCATCTCACAGTCTTGAATTGTTTCTTTTAAAGGGGTCACTTCTATTTGGATATTGGACATGGAAAAAAGTTTCAAGAAATAACATTACCCATTTTGGACCTCTATAAAAGATTGACATGCATTGTTTGTATCACATTGACCTTGTTAATCATATTCCATTTTAAATGACCTACCAAAAGTTGGGACCAGGTGAAGCGAGGTCAGTTAGATTGTTGAAACTTATTGTCAGATGTTGCTTCATACTTGTTTGGGACTAGATTGTTTTTATTTATTTATGATAGATATAATAATAATTATTATTAAAAAGGATTTAATCACTTAAATTTATTATATTCAACATATTTAGTTCTGCGTAAGTAACAAGTTTTTTTAAAATCATACATATATAAAACACAGAGATGAGATCAAGAGAGACAAATGATTTTGTAAGACCGAAGGACGTAATTTCAACCGTTGATTTGATTAATTTGACGATTGAAATTAAAGTTAGTTTTTAATTAAATAAGGCGGTTGGATTTGTAGCGATAGCTCTAGTGTGATTAGTTTCATTAACAGTCCGTCTTTTCTGAGTGCTTCTTGCATTGAAAGTTTAAGAATAAGTTCACAAGAAAAACAACAAAGATGTATTAACAACACTTTTAGCAAATCTCGTGTAAAATGAAAATGAATAGCGTATAATTGACGATTGAACAAACTTGTTTGAACATTCATGCTGTACATAGATATGTAAACTTGTATTTAATCGTAAATCAAAATCCAGTAAGTGTAAGCTATAGTAAATGTTAAAAATATATAACATACAAATTGTACAGGTATATAACATAATTTCCTTTGGATGCTCCTTATATGTGTCGGCATAGCCATGTTGCTATTCCTTAATTCTAGCCGCTCCTTATCTGTATCCTCAGCTGATGACGAGTTTCAATGAGCTACGATGGGTGATGGTGGAAGAGAGGGTGGTCTGGATACGTGGATGGGAGGAAGAATATCCATATTTTGAATTTCTATTGAGGACACGTTGGTCTGTTGAGGTACATCAACTACTAGATTAGGAAGTTTCTTAAGATTTCCAACTTTTGGATTTCTGCCTGTAAAAGTCCTAATTCTCCTAGGTGGGAAATCAAGTACTTGATTAGAGTCATTTAAAGGTATATTGAAAGGTGGTGGGATTAGTGTGGTAAGAAAACAGGAGGAGTTTGGTTATTTCTAGCTGGAGAATTTCTATTAATCGCACGCCTTGCATTCTTGGTTGTTGATGGCGATTTTTTATGACTAATTTTTGGAATTTTCGGGTAGGAATGAGCGGAGGTGGGATGGGTGCAGGTAGGATGGGTGAGGCTCAGATAAGTGGTGCTGGGATGAGCGCATGAGCGGGTTACGTGTAGTTGGAGAATTTTTAGTAATAGGACGCCTTGAAATCTTTGCTGATTGATCTGATTTTTCTTTGGTTGGTTTTTCGGATAGCAGAGGATTTCCAGGAGCATTTTGGGAAGAACGAAACAACATATTATACAGCTAAATATATGACAAACACAATGCATATCAGCATAGCTGCATAACTAGATAGGTGATTATATTAAAAAGAAACACGTTAGTGCATTTATGTAACTATCACAATAGCAATACACAAAATTGATATATTATTAATGGTTTGAATAATTCAGTTATCGTCAATCTACAAACAACGTTATTTTCAACACTCTTTTTATAAATGAATGATCCCATGGAGAAATAAACTCGGTTGATAAAATTAGCTATCATTTTAACATAATATTAGTTTGCACAGGCTTATATATCTTTGTCTAAGGGCATTAATCGATTAAACTTTTCACATTTCATTTTCGCCCAAGTTAGCTATCAGATTTTACAAAAATTTGAAGGATGCAAAGGACACCAAGTTAGCTATCAGATTAACGAACAAATGCATTTCTAAAACCCTAAATAAACTGTAGGACACCAAGTTAGCTATCAAAAATTAGTTAACATATGTGAATCTATTCGTTAAAAATGCAATTTTTCCTTTCAAATTTAAACATTAACAAATAAATTAGGACACCAAGTTAGCTATCAGATCAGATTTGAAGAGGAAATAATCAAATTAAATGTAGGAAATAATCATTCGAAAGAGGTTGTACATGGCACAAATCTAAAACCCTAAATAAACTGCAAACCTGCATGTTATCAAACTCGAAAAACAAATCAACACTACATACAAAGCATACAACTCACACAGTCGAACTTGCAATTACCTTGAGAGGTACTATGGTGGCCAAAACCCTAAACTCGGACTTGGAATTCGCGTGTTCGCGAGAAGGGACATGGATGGGGAGAGAGTGATCGATGAACAGTACACGGCGTAGAACTAAGTTGTTCAGAAAATCAGTTCAAGCCCAGCCTAAAGCTCACTTTTAACGTGTATCACTACAAGAAAAAGCTTCATAATCAACATATTAATATCAACGGACACCTCTTTGTTGATAATAATTATATTACCAACAATATTTTGGTAGGAAATACATCTGTTGTAAATTTTATATTGTTTTGCAACAAGATTTTGTAGTAATTGTCATTCGTTGTTTTTATTACAATATTTTCAACAAACAAAAATCAACGGTTTTTAATTCATTGATATTAACTGTTACAATATTAACAACATATTGGTAAGAAATACATTTGATGTTTTTAATGTTATTATATGTGGCGAATTTTCGTCACAATTATAAATGTTGGTTTTGAATATGCTAATATCAACACGTTAAAATCAACATTCATTTAATTGTAGATAATCATGGCATTATCAACAAAATATTTGTAGATAATGATTCCGTTTTAAATTTAAAATTAATTTCACCAATTTAACTAAAACTAGTAGTTTCTGCACATATATATGTGCAAGTAATTTTATTTTTATCATATATTTTATAAGAATTTATAGTTGATATATTAAATGTGTAAATATGAAACTGATGAAGGGTATTTTAGAAAGGTGAATTGTGGCTTCAAAAGAAACCGTCAATTCAACCCTTTCCGTGCTATTCGTAATTAATCATATCAACAATTTTTTGATGATCAATGTATAATACCAACAATAATATTGGTAAGAAATATATGTGTTGTAAACATTATCAATAGTTATGAAAAAAATACTAATTAAATATATCAACGGTTAATATAATTATCTTAATAAACTATATTTCAGCAAAAAATTGGGTTATTTAGGATGATTTCTGAAAATTAAATTCTTTATCTAATAGATTATCTCTACTATTAAGAATCCCGGAACTGTGTTTAACAGTTACCGGGATTTTAGGCACTAGAACCATTCAAAAGGATGGTTTTTTAAAAACTGATTGTGTTTTTCAAATACTATTTTTAATAATAAAATTGATTGTTTAATAAGTATAGAAAATAGTTGGATGGTCAAATTTTACTGCTGATACGTCAAGTTAAAATCAACTACGTTTCTATATTTATACACATTTTTAGTTATGGGATAAGATCAGATTATTTAATTACTAAATTCGTGCAGAATCGAGTCTGACTTTTATAAGAGGAAATTAATTGCTGGTCAGATTTATGATTTTTTGTTATGTTTGAAACTTGCAAGCATGAATTAAAGAATCTTTCTAAAAGGAAAAAATCTAAAATACTCATTTAAATAAATAGCATGACAGCAATGTGAAATTTAATATTCATAATTTTGTAATAGATAACAACTATTCAACAATCACGATAAGTTTAAAAAATCTAACATTTTTAAAGCCCTATAATATTATTCATCAAATAATTTAGTAAAACTTAAAAATTGAATATATAATATTCAAAATTTATCATTTAATATTTGACATTAAATTGTATTCATGTTTAGTGTGTTTGAATTAAAGGTGATTAAATAAATGACTCGCAGCAATGCGGTAATTCGTAATTGGCTTTTCATTTATTACTTATACATATATGTTTGTGTGTGTGCCTTTTAATTATAAAGGGCAAAAGAGTGAAGCTAGTATTGTACAATGCAACAGAATCTGGCATAAATTTTAAATTATATTGAAGTCTGATTTTATTTTAAATTTTTAATACATATTATTTAAAACAGATTTCTAGTTTTTAAAGTTTGTTCAATTAAAATAATCTTTATAGGCTGTTTTATTTGGTTTTTCATATTCAATCGTTAATTAGGGAGTTGACGTTGAATCAAGTAGTCATAAAATACACTTGATTTGAAATCGAGCAATTATCAGCCGGTTGAAATTGATTTCGTTTTCATATTCATGAGGTTTGATTAGCTATTATATTACATTCTAAATAATTTTAGAGCATCTTTCTGAGATGTCAACGAATTGATATGTTAATGATGTATTTTGACCTAGATTTTATTTTATGAATCTTACGATGTGATTTTTTCAGATGTTGGATAATCGACTTTGGATGTATAAAAGGCTTGTTGGTAGTCGCACAGGTATAACCGAAGAATTCAAGTTGGGAGTGGCTGAATTTTTGAAATTCGTAGCAAACGGAAAACCAATGGATTCAAATGGTATGACTAGGTGCCCTTGCCGAAAGTGTAGAAACATGGATTGGAAGAGGCTAGATGATGTAAAATATGATTTATATCGTCATGGATTCATAGATGACTACCGACAGTGGAGTCTGCATGGTGAAGAATCTAGACGAGTGGAAACAAGTGTGAATGAATCGGAAAATAATGAAAATTTGTTCGGCAATCGGGATACTTACGATGCTTTTGAAATGGTGATGGATGCTTCTACAATCCCCAACACGGGTAACTTTAGAGATTCTCGATCAGATTGGACAGAGGAAAGGCCGCAAGGGGATGCCTCTCAATTTTACAAAGTGCTAAAAGATGCTACAATGCCAATATATCCTAACAACGCAAAATTTACTTGACTGAGTTTTGTTACCAAACTTCTTCATTTTAAAAATATGTATGGCTACTGTGAGAGGGGCTTCTACCCGAGGGTCACACATTGCCGAAATCCTATTATGAAGTGAAAAAAATGGTGAAAGAATTAAACTTGGGATACAAGAAGATTGATGCCTGCGAAAATGATTGTATGTTATTTTTTGGAGCTGACAGTGATAAGTTACAGTGTAATATATGTGGTTCAAGTCGATTTAAAGACAAAGTTAAAAAGGGTGAAAAAAATATTCCGAGAAAGATTCTACGACACTTTGACCGTTTGTATTTTGAGTTGAGGAATTTAGATGGCGCTGCCTTGTTGCCTTCTTAGGTCGACAAGGGCATGTACAAATCATTCCAGGGTGAAGAATCCTCTTAGTAAATTAATATCAGTACATATTACTTATTTTGTCTCATATAACTATCATAAACTTTTATTAGGTTATAGTGAGCTTGTTTAACTGATTTTTGTTTGCTGAATTTCCATGATTTCCATGTGTTGTGTACTTTTAGTTTTTAGGTACGCGATTAGTTTCAAAGGAAATACCAAAAAGAAGAAGCGGAAGTTGAACAATGTGCACATTATTCAACTAGAAATTAATTCTCCGGAGAATGAAGCACTATGGTCCGAGCTACATTTTTTGGCAACTTCACAAATCGTTCTGTTTGGTATCGAAGATTCCGCATTGCTCATGTGCTGAGAAAAAGAGAAAGAAGAAGATTTGACAGGAAGGAAGTTCGCATATATCTCACCCTTAGTTTGGCTACTTCACAAATTGTTGTGTTTGTTGCCGAAGATTTCGCAAGAGTAAGAAGAAGATTTTGCAGGAAGGAAGTATATATATCTCACTGCTTAGTGCAAATGCTTTTTGTCCTTGTTTTGAATTACTCAAAGGAATTTAGTTCCTTTGTTGTATCGAAAACTTGCGACTCATTTTGTAACTCATAGGCAACTCTCACCCTTAAGTGATATAATTCAAAACTTTTCCTCGCTTTGGAGATGATTAGTCAAATTTCATCCTTATTTACAACTTGTTATCCTCAATAAAATGTAACCTTTGTGTATGCATTTTGAAGAATAGTGATTTCAAATGTTATAATGTAACTTGATTTAGTGTACATTTTGCCTTATCTTTTATAATGAGCATGGTCTGATTACTCATAGCTAAATTTGTAGAAATCAAGAAATTTGTTTATTTTAGTAATTTCGAAAACGGATTTCTCATGTCCTTTGGTCTGTTTATATAGCAAAAAAATTATATATATTAGAATATTTGGATATCTATTTCTAATTGACATTTGAATATAATAAAGTAACTAAATCAACTGAAATTAGAAATCGTACCTAAAAATAAATTTGGATAGTTATCTTAAAAATCTTGAAAAATTATAGAAAATCAAAATAAAATAGGAAAATACCTCGGATGGGTCAAAAACGGTTTCATTCCTTTGCTGGTTATTAACTGCGTCTTCGTTCTCTTCAAAATGATATATTACATGAATCATTATGGCTCCGCAATACTTCTGAAAAGTCTTAAAACTAAATCAAACAATATATGTGAAATTTAAAGTGTCGGGTGCCTCAGGTGTATCCGACATATCGTAGCTATTGTGTGTTTATGCAACTCACCCTCTTGTGCATTTCGAACTTGACCGTGCCCGATATATCCAGTAATAAATTTGGCCTAGCTTTGTACATCTTGTACACCCAACATACCAAACCAAACTAAGGAAGCTATCACACCTCGTGTTCATTTTGCACCTGATCATACCCGACATATCCATTAATCAATTTGGCCTGACTTTGTACGTCTTGTACACCAGACATACCATACCATACCAACCAAAACAAATACAAAATAAAATACAAAATACAAAAACAAAATAAAAAATGAAGAAACAAACTTTCGCCCTACCACAATTCTCTTTCTCCCAACCCATGATTCCCTTTCCCCCTGTCGGCGCTGGTGTCTAGGGCGTCAATCTCCTCTTTGATTTGTTACAACTTCCACCATTCGAGATGCCACTGAAAGAAACTAACGTCGCCGCCTCCAAATTGAAGAAATCAGCCGCACCCAAAACGTAAACGAAAACCCTTGATTCGAAGACCAGCCCGCAGGATAAACTCCTCCTTTTACCTCCACCTTATCGTACACGCATTCCTTACAATTTTAGTCATGAAGAATTACCCCCTTTCTGTCAAAGCCCTGTCAAATTACAAATTTTTCAGCAGCGAAGTTAAAGAAATTGTACCCACATTAATCCCCGATAAGGCGACTTTGGAGAGCTTTGATCTTTATGACACTTTGAGGGATAAGTGTACCACCTCTGGGCTAGATATACTCCTCAACCTTGTTGATAATCGCACGTAACCAATTTTGTTCTTGAATTTATGAGTAAATTCTATGCGGTAGGTGCCAAGCATTCTACGATCAAATGGTGTTTTTTAGTTGGGCGGTAGAAACTTTTGTTGGAGTATGGAGAAGACATCACAATACCTTAGATTTCATAATGAAGATTGCATTGTACCTGTGTTTTTTTAGAAGGATAGAAAACCATTTTGTATCAGATTTCAGGTCACGATAGTTATTTTGTCACCAACCGCCCTTCTGCAAACATCAAGGATCCCTTATGGAAGTGCGCACATTGTCTAATAGCCATGTTCATTAATCTTGGGAAGGAAAGTAGTGAAGCCTACACCCATGATCTTGATATTATATTGAGTATACATAGAGGGAAGCGGATCAATTTCATTGAGATTTTAACTTCTCGGGTTAAGGACTGGACCTGCACAACTTCAATGAACTATGCCCTTAGAGGAGGTAGTTTCATCACTACTATTGATTTAGCAGAAAACTTTAATCTAACCAAAATTACAGAGTTCTCCAACCGCCTTCTTGACCACTCGTATCTAAATCATGGAGTCATAATTCATGCGTGCCCCCAAATTTTCAGACAAAAGGGGAGAGCAAAAGACAGCGCTTGAAATGAGATCAAGAGGGCGTACGAATTCCATTCCATTCCATGCCTGCCTCCGCGTAACTCGCAGCTTGATCTAGTACTCGACAATCAGCAGAGAATTCTTGAGGAGTAGGTAGAATTATGGAAACCAACAAACAACTACAATCTGATTTTTCTCGTGAGTGTGAATGGAACCCCGCTACTTGGCCTCTTCATTTATCTTCAGGTCTCACGTCCTGCCCTTCTAGTAACCCCTACCCCTCACTAATCTGTCCACAACCAGAAGTTCAAGCGCCATTGGAAGTCACGGGTGACAATCTCCAAGAAGATGGATTGAACGATGCAAGCTAGAGTCGGACTACATTATTCCTTGGTGATTTTTAATCAAAACTTCTATTTTGACTTTTTTGCCTAAGTTATTTCATGTGGCCTTTAAATCTCGATTTCTTGAAGTTGCAAAGAGAACTCCACAATGTTTGCAAATGAATGTATTTAAAGAACAAGAAACAATGGGCAAATAATGACTCTTTTTTCTTCTTCTCCTCTTTTAATACGCATTTATCTCCTTATTATCATAAAATTTTGTCCTCAATCATTGTGGGTCGAGGTGCATTATTTCTTCTCATTTTCAAGGCTGAAGACTAATTCATTTCGCTATTTCTGTGCACCCTTTTTTCTGAAGAATTCGCCATGATAGCCGAGGGTGAAGAACTTCTGCAATTGCAGATTGTTGGTTCCTTGTGATTCCATCTTTGATTATATCTAATCCTGAATGTCTTGAAATTATACTCATATATCACATGAATCACACACTAAACATAAAATTATACTTCAAATTATATTTAAATTATGTGATTTTTCGATTTGATGGATCGTGTAAATATGTTCCATCATGGATAATTTGAAAGTGATCAGCTGCAGGATTATTTAAGAATTTACTTAGCCTATGAATACGCTTACCAGTCTAGTCATAATCGTGATCCATTGTGACTCAAAAGTTCAAGTTTGTGAGTCATGATTGCTCATCTATATTAGTTACTCATTCTTCCATCTGCTGGTCGATGTGGAACATTTCTCAAATTTTCATTTTTTAACTCCACAATCAACCTTGTTTTTAATGACTTAATATATTTCAATTTTTCCGAATCACCCACGATGTAAGGCGATCAATTTCAAGTCCGTAATGTTTCTTTCCAACATAAAAACCAAAGCCAATCTGCTTTAACACCACAAAAACAACATTCTATGTTACCTTTAGCATATCCCCTTGTTCTCAAGTGGCTTGCAACGGGTAGCCCTCCGTATTAAAATTTCCAAGCAAAGATTTTAATTCTTTCAGGTATTCACAGTTTCCATAGTTTATCACATGCTTTAGAAACTAATTCCGACATTTGAACTCTCACTTCTTGTGATTATGTTGATATCTTCCAGAGGAGAGCAAATTTATATCCTCTCTTCACAGAGTAAGTTCCATCCCGATGATAACCTCCATCTAAAGCTTCCAACATTATCCCTCGACTCCATCCCACCTTTAAAATATAATAAACACTACACAGACTCTTCCAAACAAATAAATCACCGGATTTCGATTTAAAAGAGAGTAAATCACCATTTCTAAAATATTTAGCTTTGAAATCTTCTTGTTTCTCCTCTGTGTAGTCTTAGACTTAAAAAGTGGTTTTCGTCTCCCTTCTTGAGCCAATCAGCTCTATATCTTTATCTCCATAATAATTTCTCTTGTCAGCCATTCATCCAACTCTTTTGCAAGCTTTACTTCTAACTCTACTGACTCTGATTCTCTTGGAGCTTCTTTCAATTTGTTAATACTTTCTTTAAGATTCTTTATTTATCTTTGGACGATCCCAAATGCTTTCTTATTCCATACCTGAAGCTTATTACCTATGATGCACTGATACTTCATTTTGTTCATGTATCTGTATCGTATTCGTATCTGATACTCATACTCGTATTATACTCGAATTTTACGTATCCATTATTAAAAATCTATCTAAACTTTAAATGTACATTATTTATTAGGGTTTATTGCCGAAAACCACCTCTTATAGGGCGTAATTGCCGAAAACCGCCCCTTATACATTTTATTGCCGAAAACCACCCGTTGTTCGTTTGACTTTTGTTGACCGACACATTTTAACGGAAAACGTTAAATTAGTGTTAAATCTCCGTTAGATGGATTGATTAGGCATTAATTAGGTTAATTAATTAGGTTAATTCAATCAATTAGGTTAATAAAATTCAATTAATTCAACAGAGATAATTGCCGAAAACTACCCAAAATATTTCACACTTTTGTATTACTCCGTCTGTCTATCTAATCGACCAATTTAATTATTAGATTATTAGAAATAAATGGTTGAGATGATGTCCTACTGTCTTACGTATAAATGGATGTCCTCCTTGATCTCTTTCCATCATATATATATAGGGAAAGTATCATGTGGATCCTCTCAATTTGGTGGACTCGTGGATCCCCTCTTGCACCCGTTGATTGCATTTTTTGGACGCACCAGATTGTGCCAACGCATTAATGAAGCATGTGACTTGCACGTGTACATTTGTCATGTGCACACGTGATGTGCACATGACAAATGCACATACGTGGCGCAATCTGATGCATCCAAAAAATGCAATCAACGGATGCAAGAGGGGATCCACGAGTCCACCAAATTGAGAGGATCCACATGATACAACCTCTATATATATATCCATCTATCGTATGTATAAAGCACAAAGAGTCTCATTTTACCCCTAACTTCTTTCATATTTACTTTATTTCAATCGAATATAGTAATTGTTGCACAAAGAGTCTAATATAGAATATAGTAATATATTTCAATCGATATGCAAATAATTGTGCATCAAACAACTAGGTTAAACCACCCGTCGGAGATTGCCGAAAACCACCTCTTATAGGCGGTAATTGCCGAAAACCACCACTTATAGGACGTAACCTAATTAGTTGAATTAACCTAATTAATGTCTAATTAATCCATCTAACGGAGATTTAACACTAATTGAACGTTTTTCGTTAAAATGTGTCGGTCAACAAAAGTCAAACGAACAACGGGTGGTTTTCGGCAATAAAATGTATAAGGGGCGGTTTTCGGCAATTACGCCCTATAAGAGGTGGTTTTCGGCAATAATCCCTATTTATTATATCTGTGATTTAAAATAATAAGATTATTGAGTATATATTCCTAAAATAACAAATATGACTAATATACATCATATGTTAACAAAAAAGAGTTTACTTGCTAACGAACTACTAATGCTTCCAGCCTTGCCCCATATCTCTGTGACAGTACCTTTGAAACCTTTGTCTGGAACCACATTGGTTCAAACTTAAACTGTGATTTCATTCTTATGCTTGTTCTGTTACTATTTTCCATAATGCGAAGCGGCCAATGATCTGAACTATTGGCGAAGCCTAAAGATACTTGTGTGTTTGGAAATCGGTTACACCCCTCTTGCTTTGCTACTGCCCGATCTAGTCTGACTTTAGTTTTAAGTGCGCCTATTCTCATATTTGGAAAAGAGAACTCATACTCTTTACAACCCAGGTCACAGAGTGTCAGAGTCCAGTATCCAACAATACTTTTCAAAATTGTCTCATTTAATTTATACCTCGCTCTTTAGCTCCCTTCATTTCCCATGTAAAATGAATCTCATTGCATTAGGCGGGACCCGTCTATGGTAATTTTGCTACTTGAACAGCTTGGTAATTTCAAAATTGTTGGAAATTTTGTATTTCCTGAGTGAAGAAAATTTGGGTGCGTCCAACTAGATGAGTCATTCAAATCCTTGCAAGGTTATTTGAGATTTAATAATCAAACGTCAACATCTATATATTAATGGATTAAATATATGCATGGGACATATTGTTTTAATCATTAGTATTAAGTGTTTAATTATTTGGGTTTTATTGGGCCCAAATATTTGATCAACGTAACAATATGACTTAGTCATATTAACATATTTGCAGTTAAGCAGATAAGGAACCGTTTGAAGAGTTGACGGTTTCGGGAGAACGGTAATCTCCAGACTCATAAATTGTAGTTTCTTCCTCATCTGATGTACAAGAAAGAAACCAATTTCCTGCAGTGCGTATTCGGTGTGTGTTTGTGGTGTAAGCTGAATATCGTTTTCGTTTCGAGAGTCGGCTTAAAGTGCAAAGCCTAAACTCTGCTGTCGTTGCATCCTGGGAAGGTGTTGTCTGTGAATCCAGCACTCGTGGGAAGACAATAAACCTCTAAGGAGAGCGTCAAGCGTGCCTCGACTCAATTCTGAATCCATTCAGTCTGGTATTGTATTTATTGTTATAAATTGCAGTACTATTGAGTTGCTTCCGATGTTTGTTCTAATGTTTCCGTCACTTTGATTATCTATTGATTAATTGAATGTTTTGAAAAGTAAATTAATAGCATATTGTGATTCTTGTGTACAGTTTCAATTGCATGTTGAAAAGTCAATTACTTGTTGAAAAATCAATTGCATGAAGAAGCGGTATCACTGTGTTTACTGAAAAAGTAGATTTATTATTAATGGTTTCATGTTTTAACATTCTGTTGATTGAATCTGTTATGCTAATGGTTTGACTTTGTATTTTAAATGTTATTGTTTGTTTAATGCATGAAGTGCAGACACTGTCACTTAGATTTGATTACTGTTAATCAATTTGTATGTTTTTAAACTTTTAATTTATAACTTGTTCCGTGTATTGTATGATATTGTTTGTTGTGTTATATCATATATGTGCATGTTTGCTTTGGTTTAGTGAGACTAATCTGGTTTAAAACTACTTGTGTTATTGTTGTTATTCTGCTAGTAAATTGCTGCTAGAATTGCTTGTTTAGTTTGAAGGCAGTTTGCATCCGGTTCACTTGCTTAATTATCTTCTCAGTTTGTTTGTTAGTCACTAATAATCCAACAAACGTAAAGGTTGAACTTATTGTTGGTTAATAGTTACTAATTTGACAAGTTTATTGTAGACATGAGTTTCGAAAATATGAATGTTGATCCTATGACGCAGCAACCTCTTACTGATGTGGCTATTGGAGTGGATCCAACAGTTACTGTTGCAGCAAGTGGAATGCAGCATGCTCCTGTTGTGGGGACAGGTGGTGGACCTGTGGGTCATGCTTCAGTCACACCTCATGCTGTACTGCAGGGGTTTAACCCAGTTACGGCTGCAGCCGGGAGTGGATCTGCGGATCATATTTCGAGCGGAGCATTGGCTCGAGTGCCACCTGCAGTGATGCCGGCTGAAAAATCGGAGAAATTTAGTGGTTTGAACTTCAAGAGATGGCAACAGAAGATGCTCTTCTATCTGACCACTCTGGGATTAGTTCGGTACTTGACTGAGGATCCTCCTGCTCTTAGCGAGGATGAGACCGATTTCCAGAGGCGCATGGCATATGATGCATGGAAGATTTTTAACTATTTGTGCAAAAATTATGTCATGAATGGCCTTAGCGATGCATTGTACAGTGTGTGCAGTACTAAGCGATCTGCTAAGGAATTGTGGGAGTCTTTGGACCACAAATACAAAGCCGAGGATGCTGGCTCTAAGAAGCATATCGTGGGCAAATTTCTTGAGTTTAAGATGGTGGACTCCAAGACTGTCATGAGTCAGATGCAAGAGTTGCAGTTGATTCTCCATGGAATTCATGCTGAGGGGATGGAGATTAGTGAGTCTTTTCAAGTTGCCTCTGTGATCGAGAAGCTGCCTCCCAGTTGGAAGGATTTTAAGTACTATCTCAAGCATAAACGCAAGGAGATGAGTCTTGAAGAAGTTATTATGAAGCTTCGTGAGGAAGAGAACCGAGGTTCAGAAAGAAGGTCAAGATTGACTTCTGAGAAAGCTAATGTTGTGGAGCACGGTGAAGGCTCAAAGAAGAAGAAATCTTCGAAGAAGCTGGCTCCGAAGGGCAAACCCTTAAAGAAGAAGCAGCCGCCCAAGTTTCAGGGGAAATGCTTTAATTGTGACAAAGAGGGTCACAAATCGTATGAGTGCCCAATGCCAAAGAAGAAAAAGGAAGTGAATCTTGCTGAAGAAGATGAAGATCTCCTTGTGGCTGTGATTTCTGAGTTAAACCTGGTTGACTCGAATGATCGAGAGTGGTGGTTAGACACCGGAGCTACCCGACATATTTGCTCGACGAGAGCGCCTTCTCTGTCTTGAATAAGACTAAAGCAGGAGAAAAGGTGTATATGGGTAATTCAGCTACGTCTGAAGTGAGAGGTAAGGGCACTGTAATTCTCAAGTTTACTAGTGGAAAGAAATTACAGCTGAATGATGTCCTGTTTGTTCCTGATGTGAAGAAGAACCTGGTTTCTGGAACTGCACTGGATAGCCATGGGTTTAAGATGACTTTTCAGTCCCAGAAGGTGGTCCTTTCCAAGAATGGCATGTTTGTTGGGAAAGGCTTTGTGAAAAATAGCTTATGGAAGTTGAATGTAATTGATATCAAGTCTAATGTAATGTCCAAAGCTATGAATAAAAATGGTTCTTCTGTTTATTTGCTTGAGTCATGTACTTTATGGCATGAAAGGTTAGGACATGTTAATAATGAATCAATTAGAAAATTGATGAATTTAGAATGTATACCAAAATTTCAAATTGATTCTAAACATAAGTGTGAGACTTGTGTTGAAGCAAAATTAACAAGGACATCATTTCATTCAATTGAAAGAAAGACTGAACCACTTGAATTGATACATACTGATTTATGTGATCTAAAATTCATGCCGACTAGAGGTGGCAATAAATATTTTGTGACTTTCATTGATGATAGTACAAAATACTGTTGTATCTATTTGCTCAAAAGCAAAGATGAGGCAATTGAGAAATTTGCCACCTATAAACTAGAAGTTGAAAATCAGCTTAATAAGAAAATCAAAAGAGTAAGAAGCGATCGCGGTGGTGAATATGTAGAACCGTTTGGGGTGTTTTGCGCACAACACGGTATTATTCATGAGGTCACTCCACCTTACTCACCTCAATCAAATGGTGTCGCGGAAAGGAAAAATAGGACACTAAAAGAAATGATGAATGCAATACTATTAAGCTCTGGACTATCCCAGCCAATGTGGGGGGAAGCCATCTTGTCAGCAAATTACCTTTTAAATAGGGTGCCCCGTAAGCATAATGACAAAACCCCTTATGAATTATTCAAAGGAAATAAACCGTCTTATAAACACTTGCGAGTGTGGGGGTGCCTTGCAAAGGTATTAGCACCTATTCCAAAACGAATAAGAATAGGACCAAAAACCATTGACTGTATTTTTATTGGTTATGCGCATAACAGTACAGCGCATAGATTCTTAGTGTTTGAATCACAAAATCCGGATATCCATAAGAATACAATTTTTGAATCTAAGAATGCATCTTTCTATGAACATGTATTCCCATATAAGGGTATGAAAATACATTTGGATTCTTCTCACTAGGAATCATTTTTAGAATCTGAAGAGTATCAGGGAGATGATACTGGAAAGAGTAAGGATCAGGTGAAAAGCACCTTTTGGTTATAAAATACAAACATATCTCAACCATTAAATATTCAAATCGGACGGCTATTAATTTGGCGGTGCAAATATAATTAATTGAAACATTAAATACGAGATTTTGATTTCAAAAACTAGGGAAGGGCAGATTAGTCCACAAAAAATTAAAAATCAATCGGTTTTGATTTTTTTCTTCCATAAATCAATCTCCCCGTATAATCCTCGTTTCCAATTTTATCAAAATCCCTAAAATCCTCCGTCCTGTAATTTTCCTCACCGATCTAATCGATTGCATCAACCAGTAGATTAAATCTTCAATCCAAAGCAGCCAGGCTTCCGATACGCATAAGCACATGCGTCGACGGAGGAGGAAGTCCTTAATTAACGGATGATGGTGATGGTGGCGGTTGTGTGCGTGGCTGATGGTTGGTTCGTCATCCGCCGAAGACACCGAAAAAGTCGTCGTCGGAAGTTGTGGTAGTTGTAGGATTCGTAACCGGAGGTTTCTCAGGAAATTGTTGTGAATAAGAAGCAAAAAGGACCTGCAACGCCACTCATGATTCATGAATTCTTTGTTGTTATATGTGAATCGTCCTTATTGTTATATATGATTGGTCTTTTGGTGTTATATATGATTGATCTTTTAATGTTATACCTTTTGGGAACATGATTCATCAATTGATATATTATGATTCGTGAATTGTTCATATGATTCATGATTTGCTATACTATGATTCATGAATTGTTCATATGATTCATGATTTGCTATACTATGATTCATGAATTGTTCATATGATTCATGAATTGCTATACTATGATTCGTGTCCTATCAGGATGCTATACTATGATTCATGAATTGCTACACTATGATTCATGAATTGTTGATATGATTCGTGAATTGCTATACTATGATTCATGAATTGTTGATATGATTCGTGAATTGCTACACTATGATTCATGATTTGTTGTACTGTGTTCATGTGACATAAACAATATTCCACAAAACAATAAAGTCGGAATAAAAGCTAGATCAGTTATAGGCCAACCCACCACAGCAACCCAATAAACAATCCACATGCTTTGTCCCCCATTTACGTAATAAACACATGACAAAATAAAAGAGACGTAGTCGGACACTATGAAAATCCCAACACTGCTCGGCACAAGAAGAACCCAATAAGAAAAAAGGCTTACTCTCAAAAAATGGAAGAATAAAAAATTGAAAGTCGGTTACTTCAATCCCTTAAAATAAGGGATTGATATTAATGAGAATATTTGAAATATATGTTATGCGTCTATTTCCACTATTGCCCTTTTGAAATTTTTTGTATTAATTAATATTCTTTAATTATAACCATTGATTGAAATCTAATGGGTGGTTTAGATTTGTTTGCATTTTATAACCAATCTAGTACTTTTCATTTGATCCATTCTCTACTGGAAATGAGTCAGATTTGGATGGATTGAGAAGAAGTAAGCGTGTTAGTGTTGAGAAGTCATTTGGTCCAGATTTCTTAACTTACATGCTTGAGGTTGAACCGCAAACTTACAAAGAAGTGGTAAGTTCAGTTGAAGGTCCTTTATGGAAAGAGGCTATAAGAAGTGAAATTGACTCAATTATGCAAAATCATACTTGGGAGTTAGTTGATCTTCCTCCTAGTAATAAACCCCTTAGCTCTAAATGGGTATTCACTAGGAAGATGAAAGTGGATGGAACGATTGATAAGTACAAGGCGAGACTTGTAGTCAAAGGGTATAGACAAAAAGAAGGTCTAGACTATTTTGATACATACTCTCCAGTTACGAGAATCACATCCATTCGAATGATAATTGCTATTGCAGCTCTACGTAGTTTAGAAATCCATCAGATGAAATGTTAAAATTGCATTTCTCAATGGAGAATTAGAGCAGGAAATATACATGGAACAACTTGAGGGTTGTATTGTCTCAGGCCAAGAGAAAAAGTTTGTAAACTTATTAAATCTCTATATGGATTGAAACAAGCACCAAAGCAATGACATGAAAATTTTTGACAGTGTAATGTTGTCAAATGGTTTCAAAATCAATGAGTGCGACAAATGTGTATACATCAAGAATATAGATCATGATTATGTGATTTTATGTCTTTATGTTGATGACATGCTCATTGTAGGAAGTAATGAAGGCATGATTAAGTCCACAAAAGCATTATTAAATTCAAAATTTGATATGAAAGATTTGGGACTTGCTGATGTAATTTTGGGAATTAAGATTACACGCACAAAGAATGGGCTCAGTTTGAGTCAGTCGCACTATATTGATAAAATTCTAGACAAATTTGGTAAAGACAGTTCTGGTGTGTCTAGAACTCCAATTGACATTGGGCAACACTTGTCTAAGAATAAAAGAGAAAGCATAAACCAATTGGAATATGCTAGAGTGATAGGAAGTCTAATGTACTTAATGAATAGTACAAGACCTGATATAGCCTACACTGTGAGCAGACTTGCAAGGTACACGAGCAATCCAGGATCTGAACACTGGAAAGCGATTGTTAAGGTACTGAAATATTTGAGATTCACGCGTGAATATAGTTTAAACTATACGAGGGATCCAGAAGTCATTGAAGGATTTAGTGACGCGAGCTGGATTTCTGATATACAAGATTCTAAGGCCACGAGTGGCTATATATTTACCCTAGCAGGTGCTGCTGTGTCATGGAAATCCTCAAAGCAGACTGTGATAACCAGATCCACTATGGAAGCTGAATTTGTTGCATTAGATAAATGTGGCGAAGAAGCTGAATGGTTAAGAAACTTTGTAGAGGATATTCCTAAATGGACAAAACCAGTGCCACCAATATGCATACATTGCGATAATCAATCAGCGATTGGTAGGGCACAAAGTATGTTGTATAATGGTAAGTCCAGACACATACGTCGACGACATAACACCATTAGACAACTCCTCTCTACTGGAGTCATAACTATTGACTATGTAAGGTCCAAAGATAACATTGCGGATCCGCTAACCAAAGGATTAAATCGGGACCAAGTAGTGAAAACAACACAAGGAATGCGGCTAAAGCCCTAGAGAATGACGGTCAAGGCAAAGGAAAACCCAACCATGATGACTGGAGATCCTAAGAACTTGGTTCAATGGGACAACCTAATTGCTGAGACGGAGTGAGGTCACTTACAATGACTCCCGCACGAGGTTAAGCTTAAAGCTTTTAATGATTCTAGGAGTTCGGATAAAGAAAATTCGAACAGATAATGCGGGATTACCTTATAGAGAATCACCTATGTTAGAGAGAAGTGTGGCCGCTTCAAAGGAGAATAAGTTGGGCTTAATTCTCTAGCAACTCTCGCAGAACCAGGTAGGGGTTTCAGGGCCATAATGAACCCAACCATGAGAAATGAAAGACAGTCAGGAATATGTATGTGGAAGATACGTACTTCGTTTACACAATAAGACGAACAGTTCAAGGACATCGCGTCTATCGAATAGTCCGTAAAGAATGCATATCTTTCAAGGGAAGGTTCAAAGGTTAAACCCACCTATCCTATGCAGATATAAACCGTAGATGCTATCACCACATCGAGTTGAGTCCTTTTGCGTTTTTTTACTTGATTTTCTTAATGTGGGGGATTGTTGGAAATTTTGTATTTCCCGAGTGAAGAAAATTTGGGTGCGTCCAAATAGATGAGTCGAATCGAATTATATCTCAATTTTGAAATCCTTGCAAGGTTATTTGAGATTTAATAATCATACGTCAACATCTAAATATTAATGGATTAAATATATGCATGGGACATATTATTTTAATCATTAGTATTAAGTGTTTAATTATTTGGGTTTATTGAGCCCAAATATTTGATCAACATAACAATATGACTTAGTCATATTAACATATCTGCAGTTAAGCATATAAGGAACCGTTTGAGAGTTGACGGTTTTGGGAGAATGGTAATCTCCAGACTCATAAATTGTAGTTTCTTCCTCATCTGATGTACAAGAAAGAAACCAATTTCCTGCAGTGCGTGTTCGGTGTGTGTTTGTGGTGTAAGCTGAAGATCGTTTTCGTTTCGAGAGTCGGCTTAAAGTGCAAAGCCTAAACTCTGCTGTCGTTGTATCATGGGAAGGTGTTGTCTGTGAATCCAGCACTCGTGGGAAGGCAATCAACCTTTAAGGAGAGCGCCAAGCGTGCCTCGACTCAATTCCGAATCCATTCAGACTGGTATTGTATTTATTGTTATAAATTGCAGTACTGTTGAGTTGCTTCTGATGTTTGTTCTAATGTTTCCGTCACTTTGATTATCTATTGATTAATTGAATGTTTTGAAAAGTCAATTAATAGCATATTGTGATTCTTGTGTACAGTTTCAATTGCATGTTGACTGTCAAAGTCAATTACTGTTTGAAAAATCAATTGCATGAAGAAGCGGTATCACTGTGTTTACTGAAAGAGTAGATTTATTATTAATGGTTTCATGTTTTAACATTCTGTTGATTGAATCTGTTATGCTAATGGTTTGAGTTTGTATTTTAAATGTTAATGTTTGTTTAATGTATGAAGTGCACTGTCACTTAGATTTGATTACTGTTAATCAATTTGTATGTTTTCCAAACTGTTAATTTATAACTTGTTCCGTGTATTGTATGATATTGTTTGCTGTGTTATATCATAAATGTGCACGTTTGCTTTGGTTTAGTGAGACTAATCTGGTTTAAAACTATTTGTGTTATTGTTGTTATTCTGCTAGTAAATTGCTGCTAGAATTGCTTGTTTAGTTTGAAGGCAGTTTGCATCCGGTTCACTTGCTTAATTAACTTCTCAGTTTGTTTGTTAGTCACTAATAATCCAACAGACCCGTCTATGGTAATTTTGCTACTTGAACAGTTTGTATCATGTGGATTCATCTATTTTGCTGGACTCATGAATCCTCTCTTGCATTCGTTGATTGCATTTTTTCAATGCACCAGATTGCACCACGTCATTGCATTTGTCATGTGCATTTCATGTGCAAAACATGTGCAACTCATGTGTCTCATTAATGTGTTGCCACAATCTGGTGTGTCAAAAAATGCAATCAATGAATATAGTTGAATGAATGCAAGAGAGGGTTCACGAATCCATCAAAATAGGTGGATCGACATGATACAATTCCACGATAACTATGCATCCTTATATTTTGCATCTTTCCTGATTTTTCACTTTGAATATAGTTGAATCGCGTGGAAACAAATTGGTATTAAATGAGAGGATAATGAACTTATAAAAAACTGTGGAGAAGTATAGTATGGAGAATTTTCATTATTCTTGTCATTGTACATTCAATAGAAGCCTTTATATAGGCGATTACAATTGGAAAATGAACAGACTTGTTTGTATTGAAAGTCATCAAATAATTAACATTTATATCGATAATGAATTTTATTTAAAAAAACTATAATAATTTGGACTAAAAGACTAGAAATGTTCTCAACCATTCAACAAATTAAGAGCAATTAAGCCTATATATTTATTGCTATATTTGGCATCAATATTCTATTAATTGATTAATTCACACCGGTGGCAAACTACTCTCATAATAACAAGAAAAGGCCAAAAAACAAAAGATATTACTATGCCTTATTCAATTTTAATGAAATGAACATTGAAAATGGAGTAACATATAATAAAAAATATCAAATGTTACACCTACATTTTCCCTTTTAAAATAAAATATGTTCTATGATAAAAAAAAACTCCAATAAATTGTTAGAATACACAAACATAAGAGTACCAAATCTTTCAGGTTTACCAAATAAATAAAGAATGGATCTAAAGATGTACCTAATTTATCTATATATATTTTTTCTTTTGTTCATTGCATCATTGAATTGCATACTTTTCAAAGGATTACATTACACATCAATGATTAAAGTTATTATACATGTAGTCTTCTTACGACATTGTGTTTCAATTGCTAGTGAGAGTTACGTTGTGAACTGGCAAAGATGCATCATCGGAACCTTCACTTCTACTTGGGATTGGACGTTGATACACAATCCAAGGCACTTATTCTTTTCTATTGGTGCATGGTAGAGAGGATCCTTAGATACCTCAAAGGCATGGCTGGACAAGGAATTTGGATGGGATGCATTGACAACACGGAGATTGTTGGCTATTGTGATGCAGATTGGGCAGGATATAGGATGGATAGGAGATCGACCAAAGGATATTGTATCTTTGTTGGAGATAACTTGGTTACTTGAAGAAGCAAAAAGCGGAAGGTGATCTCATGTTCAAGCACAAAGGCCGAGTATAGGGCGATGAAAAAGCTCACAAATGAATTGATCTGGATCAAAGCTCTCCTCAAAGACCTCGACATACAGACTAACACCCCTATCACCTTGCATTGTGACAATCAGGCAGCCATCCACATTGCGTCAAACTCAGTGTTCTATGAGAGGACAAAGCACATAGAAGTAGACTGCCACAAGGTAAGGCAAATGGTAGAGAAAGGAGTGATCCAACTGTGTCATACAAAGAGCGAGGATCAACTAGCAGACATCTTCACCAAAGCTGCCAACAACAAAGTGTGCGAGTTCATCCACTCAAAGCTTGGACTCACAAGTGTTCCTCAAACATGACCCTTTCCGTGAGGGCTTGTACTCTTTTTGTCCAAGGTATGATTTTGTCCCAAGTGGTTTTCCATAGTTAGGTTTTTAATGAGGCAAGTCTCCATGATTCCAAGCTTGGCTAGTTCCTAGAGTCAAGCTTGAGGAGGAGTGTTGAGAATGAAGACATAGGCATCATACAAAAATTATGGAAGTCTTGGATAGCAAGTTTAGTAATGTTTCCAAAATAGCTTTTAGGAAACAAGAGGATATGGTGGAGAATATTAGGAAAATATATCTTCTTAAACGCTGATTTCTAAAGGTTGTTGGGATCATCATCTACTTGCCTAAAGTTAGATTTCCTAAACACAGTCATCTACACATATATAAACAATGTACTTGTGTAACCCTGGTATTTTGTAAGAAAACTTCTAATCTCAAATCTGATTTTCACATCACCATACTCGCATTCTCTTCATACTTTGAACCACATACACTACAAAATTAAACAAAATTTCCGGCGCCCCTAAAAGTCACCGGAAACATAATGGTAACATAATGGAAATGTGCCGAAAGAGGCGCCGGAAACATGTGCCGGAAAAAACTCCACCGGAAACTGACAGCAGGTGGAAAAATGATGGAAATGCGCCGGAAGTTTCCATCACATTTCCAGCAACAAAAAAAATGTCACCGGAAAAGTGATGGAAAAATATGGAAACACATATTATCGCTTTGTTGTTTACTGTTCGATGGATATGTGTTGGAAACCTACTGGAAATGCGCCGGAAAATACTAAAATGTGATGGAAATGTGTCAGAAAAATGTGCATAATGGAAATATAATGGTAATGTGCCAGAAATATTTGTATAATGGAAATGTAAAGATAATGTGCCGGAACTATTTGTATAATGGTAATGTGCCGGAAATATTTATGTAATGGAAATATATTGGTAATGTGCCGGAAATATATTTATAATGGAAACGTAATGGCAATGCGCCGGAAAATATTAAATAATGGAAATGTAATGGTAATATGCCGGAAATATTTATATAATGGAAATATAATGGTAATGTGCCGGAAATATATATATAATGGAAATCTATTGGTAATGTACCGGAAATACACTTATAATGGAAATGTAATGGTAATGTGCCGGAAACATTTAATTAATTTTATTATTTCTGAAATTATTATTTCACATTTATTATTATAATTAAAAATTAAAAATACGAATAAATAAGACTGCATTACCATAAAAGACTTCATTATCAAGCAATACAAACCACATTGTTTTATTACCAAAAAAATAAAGACTGCATTGTTTCATTACCAAAAAGATTACAAACCGCATCACTGAGTAGCAGGAGGATCTAAGTCATCATGTGGTGGTGCGTGAGAAGTCGATGCATCCTTATTCCCAGAAAGAGCCGATCTAATCACTTGTGTAATCTGAGACTGCATACGAGAAGTAATCGTCTCAATAACTTGTTGATCTCTTTGTCGATTAGACTCTTCTAAATCAGCCTTCCACTGTTCCTTAGTGTCCTCGACAGTCTCTGAAATAAATCTTCCATTTCAGTACCAACTGAGGCAGATGATGAAGATAATGGAGTAGGTTGTGTCGCTTGTGAACTGTGAAACCCTTGCACACAACTAGCTGCACTCCCTAATATTCGAGGAAGTCCAGTCCGAGGTGTGACACCTACTATATCAACAAGAACATCAACTTATTCAGCTGGTGTTCTTTGAGATTGCCCATCTGGAGTGGAGCTCGTCCTCTCCCAAAAAGTCTCTGTTATAAATTAGAATTGAAGTTTGAAAATAAAAATGAAAATGAAAACTCATAAAAACCAGTATGACTTACAATAACATCTTCACCGTTTGGATGCAAATGAGTTCCATCCGGCATCATCTTAAAGCGACGATAATATTCCATAACAGAAGGTTCATGTCCTAATTCTTTAGCCTGTAAAAAAGTTAAATGTGAATACATTTATTACTATTAAAACTAAATTAAAAAATGACAAATAATATACCATTAATGCCATGTGGTGGTGTGCTGGTCTACGACCCATTCGATGTTTTGAAGGACCCTGATTATTCACTGTTCTCATATAATTTTTTTATTTCTTTCTGACATTGCTTTCATATTAGGATCATTTCTTCGTCTTTTTTTAGCAATTCGTACTCCTTCTGGACACGCACACATGGGGGGTCTTTTGCTTTTACGTCTGAAATAATCACCCCACGAATCACGAAGAAGCTTTCCACATTTACGATAGAAGTTTTGGTTGATTTGTTCTTCATCTTCTGGAACCCACTGATATAATTTCTGAAACATAGTTTAAACGAAATTAGTTATATTAAAAATAAATTACAATAAATAATATTAACAAAGCTTAATAGTACCCGAAAATGCGCAAACCAATATTTTCTTTCATTTTTGGGAACAGTAGATATAGTCGTCCAACCAGGCTTGAAATGCGCTGAAATGCAGATCGGCATTATCTTATCATTAACAGTTGCGGGAACAAAGCTGCAAAAAATAATTGTAGAAGTAAGAAAGAATAACAATACTGAATAATAAAATTACTTAGATAAAATATTATTACCTATCATAGCCAAAAGGTCTAATAAATGGTCGTTTATCCTGAGTCGGATAAAATCAGGTATTGGTGCCTCCTCATTCTCACGGTTCACTCCAACAGATGAACCACCTTGTAAGGGTGCTGGATGACTAGGAATTTCTTGCTCGTCTCCAGATAAGTCATCACTAGTATCATGCAATTCACCTTGATTCGGTACAAACTCATGTCCAAGATCAACTGGTTGTGATTCTGTCCGTAGAAAGTCAGTAAATGCCGGTCCTCCCCAATTAGACCCTGAATTTGCCATATTCAGTAATGTAGAGTTGCGAGGCTGCCAAATACCACTAGGAGGAAACTGCGTTTGCGGTGCAGAGAAGTTCAAATATTCTCCAAATGAAAGATTCGGAACTGGTCACTCCGTGATGCCAAAGAGTCAACAAATCATCAACGAGTGGTTTCAAATAAATGTCAATTCTTTTCTTGGGATTTGATGGACCGGGTATAACAATTGTTAACCACATAAACCGTGTCTTCATACACATCCAAGGGGGAAGATTATAAGGTGTTAGCATTACTGGCCAACATGAGTATGGGATAGAAGAATTTCCAAATGGAGTGAAACCATCCGAACATAAACCTAATCGCACGTTACGAGGATCAGCGGTAAAATCAGGATAACAATTGTCAAACTGTTTCCACGATTGTCCATCAGCCGGATGAGTCATAGAATTTACTTCGATATTCCTTGTAGCATGCCAAGACATATAGGCAGACGTGCTTTCAATCATAAATAATCTTTGTAGTCTTGGAATTATTGGTAAATAAAACATTTGGCAACGGCTTTTGGTTTATAACTACTGGAACTTGCTTGACGTTGAATGTCCTTATATCGGGGATCGCCGCAAACTCTACATTCTCTCAAATTTTCATCATTCTTATAGTAAATCATGCATCCTCTTTTACATATATCAATGCGTGTGACTCCCATTCCAAGATCTTGTATTAGCCGCTTCGTTTGCCTGAATGATGAAGGAATTTTACTAGGTTTGTCTATAAGATTTCTTGTGATTCCGCATATAGAATCGTATGCGCCCTCTGATATATTATAGTCATTTTTTGTCTGCAACAATTTCATTGCAATAGATAATTCATTCTCTGACGTACACCCCTCGAACGCTGGTTCCATACTCGATTTGAACAAATTGTAGAAATTAGTAGCATTTTCATTTGGAATGTTAGGTATTTGTCCAATTCTCATTGCACCGCCACTTGATCCAGCAATATCAGATACCATATTTTGAAAGTAACTGTTGTACTCGTGATTGTTAACGCCTTCAACTGTATGGGTATCAATCGGGGTTTGAAAATCATTTCTTTCCGAATAAATTCCCCTTGACTCGTGTATCAGCTCTTCCCCGTGTAAGGTCCAGTTGTAGTAATTGTTGACAAAACCCTTCTTGTATAAATGATTTTCTACAGTGCTCACTGATATAAACCTTTTGTTTTTGCAACTACTGCACGGACAACGCATTAAACTCCCATCAAATAAGTAACCTCTTCCAATTGCAGTCTCAATAAAACTACGTACTCCCAATAAATATTCTTCCGAATTGTACGACCGTCCCGATACACGTTGATTATACATCCATTGACGTTGTGCAACGATGTCATTCATAATTCCTAATGTTAAGATTTATATACGTATAGTTTGAAATCGAATAATGATAACATATTAAATAAATTACAATTAATTTTATACAATACCTTCTTTCGCTGGCACTTCAATCTTCAGAAATAATCACATAGCAAGTGAACTCCGTGAATCTTAATACCATTACGAACGAATATAAATGAAACACAAGTTATGTGCATCATGATCTTCAGATGTTATGAAATCTACATGATAATTTATAAGCAATGTGAATGATGAATGTCATGGATAAATGGCACGGATGAATGACACGGTTGAATGGCGCAAGGAGACTCAATTTTGTTTGTCGGCAACTAATTTTTCATTACATTTACATCAACTTTCCGGCACGTTTCCATTATTAAATTAATTTTTATTATTTCTGCAGACAAACAAATAATATATTTCCATTATTGTTCCATCATAATTCCACCTCCACTTACATTTCAATATTTTGTTTCCATCTCATTTCCACCAACTTTCCATCTCATTTCCACCACATTTCCAACAACCTTCCATTGCAAATACTATATAAGATATATTATATATTTAATAATGGAAATGTAATGGAAAATAGATGAAAATGTAATGGAAAATAGATGAAAATGTAATGGAACTTCCACCACCTTTCCATTAACATATGTGCCAGAACAAGATTTCGAATTAATGCCGGAAAGTTGCCGGAATATTCATGGAAATTGTTACAATTAATATATTAATTTAAATGTATTATAAAGATAATGGAAAGTCGATGGAACTGCGCCGGAATTTTCCATTACATTTCCACGCCCTAATTGTGCCGGAAATAATTTCATATTATGCGCCGAAAAGTTGCTGGAAAAGTACCGATATTAATTAAATTTGTATCTTAAATGACATGTGTCAGAGGTTGATGGAATGTTAACTGAAATGTGCCGGAAATTGGCCGGAAATATTTCCGGCGACCCAATGTGCCGGAAATTATGCGCCGGAAATTTCGCCCAAATTTGTAGTGATACTCTTAAATTCTTTCTTACTATACTCAAAAAAGTATCTGCTAAAAATAAATTTAGAAAGTATCCATCTGGTGTTTATTATATTATGAAACTAGTTGATGAAACATTTTGAAATACTGAGTTACTTATTTGTTTTAGTAACCTAATTGAATTTACTTGAACGAATATAATAAAATACAGATTTAAGATTGTGAAGCTTCTTTAATTAGTATCAGAAATCTTTATATTAGTTAAGCGTGTGAACCGTTAACTTGTTTAATTTTAGTAAAAAATCACATATATTACCATATCATAGTTTAATAAAAACCTCACCATTTTTTTTGAAAAATAATAATTTTGGAAAATGCAATAAACTTTTAATGATGAATAGTGATTAGAAATCATCAAGGAGAATGCGTACGATGTTCAAAACGCTGTAATTGTATTATTGTTTGATGAAACATATTTTGTTTTTGTTCAGGTTCTCAATCATTCAACTAGGATTAGGTTATTAATTTGATCCACGTTGACTATTTTTATCAAGCCTAACCTAATCCAACACTAAAGAACTAAACAAACAAAGGAGATGCATAGTTTAGGGAGGAACTCATGAATATTGAGTTGTTGGCACACACTGGTAATTCTAAACAAAAACAAGATTGCGAAAATAGGAAAAAAATTAATAGAAGAGTAATTTATTGATTTGAAAGATCAGATTTTATTCGAGAATTGTTTTGACGTATGACGCACAGTTTTTAGGGTGTATTCGTGGGGATAGTAAATCTAATCATGCAAGTCAAACAATATTTATAACCAAGGTGTCCTAGGGTCGAACCCAAAGGAAGAGGTGGTAGTTTATCTAGCTCAGAGTTACCTAAATTTACTTAACATAAAAAGTTTAGGGGGGTTTGTTTTGATGGTTGGTTTTTAACAAGATAATTAAATGTGTGACTAAGGATTCTACTTCACCCCTAGAACTTAGGAGAACCAAACATTCAATTTCTCATGCACAAGTTACATTTGGTTAGTTCTCTTAAGGTTACGCATCAAATTCCTAGTTCAACATTCGTTCCTTCCTTGAAATGTGATTGAGGCGCTTAAAGGTATTGGTTCTCAACCTCTCGGTCTACTGAACCTTGTGGAAATCAAGCATCTCAACCTCAACCTTTCGGTCTATTGGGTGACACTAAGAACTCAACACAAACCTAACCTATCGTCAAGGGTAATTGTCACTCTCGTGCAAATTAACTTTCAAAACAACAATGAAATAGTTACTGATGTAGATCATTTGGCAGTATCATACTTGGAGAAACAGGATCACCCGAAACAGACATCCCGGTGCAAATTCGCAGTTTGAGTTCCCGATGTCCGATTTCAGCCCATAATACCTTGTTTCGAAGAGAACGACGCTGCGGTTCGAAATCCCAAGCTTCGCTCGGGACGTATGGTGTTTTCTGGGTTACTAAACATATTCCATTTTAAATGACCCACAAAAAGATGGGACTAGGTGAATCAAGGGTTATACATTGACAACATTGTAAGTCTTCACTCTTCACAAGCCAAGATCGCTAGAAATTATGGCCATATGTTGTTTTTAAATTTGTTTTTGGACCAGATTATTTTTCTTATTTTATGATAGATATAATAATATAATCAGAAAGGATTTAATATCTTAAAATTTATAATAATCAACATATTTGTTTCCGCTTAAGAAAATATTTTAAATTATACATAATAAAACACTTAATGTCTTCCATTTACCACTACAGTTTAACTATTCAGATCAAAGTGAGTTAATTGTACGCATTAGTTGATTATTCCATCATATATTTGTGCATAACATGAGCGAATTTGGAACCAACTAAGTTTGCATATTAAAATGAAGATTATGTTCTAGATAATTTTAAGAGACTACTCTACTTTTTACTGGTATTGTGATTAATTTGAGTTTCTTTATGTTCTAGATATGCAGCATGGCTAATTATGAAGATTAAAGATATAGAAATATTGACATGTAGGACATGTTTGTACTTGTGTGGTTCAACATATTTGAGTATCACTAGAGGCCTTATATAGTTTTTAAAAGACCATCTAATACAAGCATAGATATGTTACACACTTACACTCTGGTCGACATAGGCACACACACTAAGAAGATTATATATGATGGTAAGATGGTTTACACATAGACCTGCGTCATAGTTTAAAAGCATACACGTAGGATAAAAAGGTGAACCTAGTCAGCTTTGAAACAAACGAGGGACACAGTGATACGATGACTGTTGTAACTAGTTAATGAGCCTTACTCCTCTCAGCAATGTTACCTTGTTGTTAGGGTAGTAGTCAGTAATCACCATCCCTCCAAACCTCCTTGCAGCTTCATAGCAATCCATCACACCAGCCGAGGCCTGATCCCTAGTTGCATTTGAAGTGACTTGGGTCATGTTGTCAGCGGAGTGTCTTGGGAAATTAAAACGACTTGTACTGCTTTTCGTGGCCGGATTTGGAAGGGTTTGATAGGTGGTGGATGGTTTCTGGATCTGATGATGACTATAGTTGATTTGAGGAGGTGTGACTACTTTGTGGACTTGTGTAACTGGTGGTGGCTGTACATAGTGGATAGTGGGTTTGGTAGGGTGGTATAAACACCTTTGCTTCTCTTCGGCTTGTTCAAGCATCCTAAACCCTTCCTCTCCTATTCTCTTAAGATTATGTCTTGATGCCATATCTGACTTGACTAAACAAGAACTTTCTCAAGTGTTGTTTCTACTGGTTTGCAAGCTGCTTAAGGAGTGAAGGTGCAGGGAAGTCTGTTTATATAGGATAGCAAGAGTGACAACTTCAATTAATTCATCTCTTGGAGGACAACAGTAGAGAGCAAAGTTAATAAAGAATAAGGTGAGTATCTAACGATTAGACCTAAAGTTTCCAAACTAATATTCCTAGCTTGCTATTCGATCCTTTCTTATCTTTTGATTTTTCTTTATTTGCTTTTTTCCTCAAGGAGCATCTTTCATCACTTTCCAATCCATTAGGACTCGGTCTTGGATATGTTAATTACAGTTTACTAAGAAAGATAAAAGCAAGTGTTTTCATATAGTTCCATATAAATACTTGATTTTTATTATAAAAAGAGTTCCGAAACCCTTGTTTTATGAAAACCTAACACATCCTTAATTAGCTTTCATTTATTATGACTCTACTAGAAAGTAGAAAGTGTATAAAATCCTAACTATATATGATTCTTGAAGTGGGTGAGAAGGATTCATTTGAGACCCCCTATCTAATTTGAAACTCACCCACATACTTGAAACTCACTCTAATTATGTGGCAATTGTGCTGCTACGTATGCATTTATGCACATGCACTTTATGCATATGCACTTTATGCATATGCACTTTTAACCACGTGACATCATCTGCCACTATTTGTTTTTGCATGAATGCATTTTCAGCCACTAGATGCAGCCTCTGGGTCGTAAGAGAGCTGCACTCTGGAGTGGGTTACCTTGTGAAAATAAGTATTTATATAATGACAGTGAGAGAATTATTCCATATTTCCTGCTTTTTCATCAAAGGAGCATCTTTGATAACTTTTCATCCTCTTGTTATATTAAAAAGTGGAAAGATACAACGATAAGAACGTATTATGTGCAAATTATGTTTGATCATATCCACGTATGAATTCTTTTGTGGCAGGCATCAATCATGAGGTCCTCCGGTAGCAGAAGAAATTTGGGCTGGCAAACAAAGGGTTTCAAGCATATCCAAGATACGTTTGGAATCTCTAACTTCAATAATTGAGATTGAGAATATGATCAAAGTAGATTCTTGAAAAGATTTTAAGCAAGAAGAAGACGCATGTACACATGCTGTGAATGAAGATTATATCGAATACTTCCCCAAGTAACCGAGGTGAGTCGAGATCTTATCACAAAATTGTATGACCGAGCTTATGATTTTGCTTGAATTGTATCTGATCCCATGTTTGAGGGTTATTAGGATTGGTTTGAACAAGTTTGTTAAAAGTCTAAAAAGGCATCATTTGACTGATCACTGGAAGTCGAAATGCTCTAGGACTAATTCTCAATTAGTTTTTTATATATTCAAGTATCACTTCCTAAATTTATCCTTGTGCAAAAAGGGCGAATTGGAATTCTGGTGAGATGAAAATATACATTCTTTCAACAATATTAACAAGAACGTTATTGATTAATATATATTATATTTAGTAGATTTTAGATTCTTAGAAATCAGTATATGAATTACGTAAAATTGTTTAAAAAAGTATTGTCTTAAGAAATTATTAATTATTAAAATATAATTATATGAAATTTAAAATTTTGCGAGAAATGAGGGTAGTGTAAAAGATATTTGCGGCTTGAAAAATAAACAACAATAAGAGTCATTGAACTTTATATATATATAGAAAAAGATCAAGGAGGGCAATTTAACTTTCATGAGACTGTAACACATAATCTCAAACGTTGATTTTTAATAATTTACTAGTTGAGACTTAAAGTGAAAAAACCTCAAAGTGAAAATGCACCACGATTTTTTGCCGCTTAGATTGATCAAAGAAACAATTATTATTTCATCCTTGGTATTTAAATAAACGTATACGCTTAGATTGATCAAATAACGATCATTTATTCGTCACTTAGTCTTATAATAAACTAATGTCTCACATGAACCAAACGTCTAACATTTAATATCAAGTTCCCTTTCAAGACTTTTAGCCATATAGTAGAGAATGTTATTTGGCTACTATTTGAGGAAAGAGTTACCGGATTTCTTAATAAAGGAAATATCTCTGACTTTCCGAAATTTAATGAAAACTGAGACCACAAATTTTCTAAATTAAACAGCGAATACGTTGCACTCATAAGTACTGATAATGGTAAAATGATTATGGGAGGAGAAAATATATATATTTTGTTCACTGATATGTATCCAACAACGAATCCTGGTTAGAGCTGAATTAAGTATTCATGTGATTAATGTGATATTCTTTTAAAGTATCTCTTTGACGAGCTTGGCTGACCAGGAAATAATATTTACACTACATGCAAATCATGGATAGTGTTAAATGAATGCAATCGAGATTTAACTTATTTTACATGACGTATTGAAACTTCATTATACTGATAGAAGTCCAAATGAACTTACATGCACACTGAAACTGAAGACACAAACTAGTAAAAATAACATGGACTAGTCACTTGTCCAAGCCTTACATTGGACAGGACTGAAGAACACACTACTGGAGACCAGAAGGACTAGTATTCTAATAAACCCTATTGCTCTTCTTCACTAACATCATCTTGTTCGGATAATAATCAGTTACAACCATCCCTCCAAACCTCCGCGCCGCCTCATAGCAGTCCATCAGATCACCATGATCCTCCTTGTCCACAACTGGTGCATGAATGACTTGAACATGGTAGCCATTTTTACCTAGATGGGGAGGATATGGATGATAAGCCCTGACGGTTGGTTTGGTTGGGTGATATTGAAGTCTTTGCTGCTCTTCCGCTTGATTTATTAGTCTAAATCCCTCTTCAGCGATTTTCTGCAAATATTGTTCAGAAGCCATGCAAAAAGATTGGAATTTGTACGAGAAAAGATAAAACGCTCACTGATCTTGTTACTATATTTGTATGGCTGATTTAGAATGTGAAGATAAGTGAGAAATGGTTGCCTTTTTATAGAAAATCTTTACTTCATTCTTAGGCCGAATTTAATTAGTAAATATGACACAAAGCAGGAAAATGGTATCCATAGCATTTCCATAGCTAGTTACTTTTTACAAATTGTGTAAAATTACTAAAATACCCTTGACCGTCTCGGCTCTTGTGAATTCAGAATATTTTGTAACATTACCAAAATACCAAGTGTAAGTGTGAAAGGTAACTAGGATGGCAGTTGATCAGTGTGAAAGGTAAGGTTCTCGTAGAACTTGTGGAAGAAGCATATATCCGTATGGAAGTCTTGTGATGATAAGGTCGTTATTCAGATGGAGACGGTTGCGTAATGACTGATTTCTGTCTTTGTATTGTGAATGCTACTTTAACCTAAAGAAGAATCAATTCGTTATTCAGATTGAGAAGGATTCGTAAGAAGACTTCATGATTCATCTTCGTGCATGTGACAGATGAAAGTTTCAAAGGTTTAGACATTGACCGATGCCTCAAGTTGAAAACTTACCTCTTTATTTGGGCTTTTACTTTGAGGGTGAGACATTGGACCTGATGTTTGGATGGTCCACTTATAGTAACGTGAAACTAGGAGTTGAATTAGTTGGGTATTCCCCAATGCTTGGTTTATAAATCACAACTAATTAATTGGTGCCCAATTCTCTGCGCACAGTGATTCAAAGTATAAATTATATGACATTCATTCTTTATATATCATATAAAAATATTATATATCAATAACGTAATTAAGAACGATGTTGGGGTATTATGGGAAAAATTGTAGCTTCAAGGTTCTATCAATAAGTTTCTATGCGCTTTATATATAACAAGATGAATACGGTTCTAGGAGAGCAAGTAAATATTTGTAAGACAGAAAGAAATCATCTCAACCATTGATTTCTATTAATCCAGCTGTTGATATTGATAACCGTCAATCTCAACCGCCGTGTATTTGCAAACTCAACCGCCCATTTTAATCAAAAGTTAACTATAATCTCAATCGTTAGATTAATCAAATCAACATCTGAGATTTTTTGTCTTTCCGTCCTACAAATATTTAATGTGCTCCTAGAACTTTACCCATTAGAAGATAAGGTATAATATAACAACTATCAAACAACTATTATATCACAAAGCTTACTTTAAATCTAGGATTTTTAACAAAAACAGTCCATATAATAGGGTGTTTTCCACAAACAACCCATTTAAAAAAGGTTATCCACAAACCACCCATATTTTTCGTCAATTTTGAACCAACCAAGTTTGGATATGTTAACTTAACCTTTAATTTATTTTTTAGTTTCCAAAAATTTAAAATTAAAAACAAACAAGAAAAGAAGATGAGAGGTGGTTGAGCGGCGGTCAGTGGAGTGGGGAGATGGTGGTGGTGGTTATTTCGATGGCGGTGGTGGTGTGTTGACGAATTTCCAATCTTAGTTATTCTCGTTTTGTGTTCACCTGTCAACCAAACCCTTAACCCAAAAAACTATCGAACCCTAAAAAGTCCATGAATAACAATATATCAATAGAGGAACCACCACAATCCGAAAATCTATCGAACCCTAAAAAGTCCATGAATAACAATTAATCAATATAGGAGCCTCCACACAATCTCCCTTCCTCTTCATCACATATCCAATCCATATGATTTCTCCTCTATTCTCATCCATCCACATCGGAGAGCCTCCTCCCCACGCCACCTGCTGTGATACAGATTAATACAACTGAACTAGATAATTTTCTAACGAACTCGAATAGAAATTTAGATGCACTCCATGTGTGACGTTTGCAACTTCTAGAGTTTGTTTAGTCACGTGCATATATCCTGTATCAAATCGTTCCCTCCAAGAGAACCTTGTCCTCAAGGTTGAAATGATGGAAATTTCTGCCGAATGTCATAAAAGAAATTCCTGAGTGGCCTCCTCCACTGGTCGATGCGCCCTTTTCACAAACACTTGAGTTGCAGCTCTACGTTGCCCAATTCACCATTCTTCATTCGAGGATTTCTTTAGATTCTTTTACTAACAAATCAGGTATGTCTACTAGAAATTATAGAATATGTAAGTAGGACCAACATGTTTCTTCAACTGGAAAACATAAAAGACGATATGAATTCGGAAAGAAGCTGGTAATTACAACTTGTATGCCACTCTTCCACATCTATCCAGCACCTTAAATGGACCAAAATTTTTGGGAGCAAGCTGACATCACGTCGTTGTGTGCTGCAAATTTATCTCTGGTCTCCTCAGTATAATCGGGTAAGTAGGGGTCGAATCCACAGGGAGCGGTGATAAGTGATCTTTTATCTACAACTAAAGTGGAGTTTGTGAGTAAGTAATCATATTATGAAAAGAAGCGTCCGCAATGCTACTCAACAGAATGCAAGTTATTAAAGTGTTTAACACAAACAGAGATGAGCTCGGTTTAGACTAATCACTATGAACTCTATGTTTGTCATCGGTCACTACGGATATATGATACATTGTCCACACAAGTTAAGGTCCGGTCAAGGCTTAATAACCTACACATACAATTCGGTCAAGGTCCGTATGATATTACTACCCAACCTAGTCTAATTAACCACGAATCCGGTCAAAATTGTTATTAACTATTCTAGTGTTACTCCTAATCATTCACAGTCACGTATCTCTGATAGTTTAACAATAGATAATAGATTCTATAGTTAAGTTTGCGAGTCAAGGCTTCGCTTAACTATCTAACCAAATTATCATGCAAATAAGCTTGGAGCAATAATACTAAACATATCACGCATTAAGTGTAAGACCTCAAAACATATCTTTCATAGATAAAAGTACAAACCGAATTTAGTAAGTTAGCTAGACGTGCTGAATGTATACATCTCAAAGTTTAAGTGTGAACAACTAAATAACAAGAACAAATTTGATTGCGAGTAATCTGGTCTGCGCGTCGCTCTGCTTGCGCCGGTAGCTTGGGCGTCTCTCTTCTCTAAAATCAGCTCTCTTGTGATATCCTTCATGCTTTGTATTTATAGTCTTGCCTTGTAGGGTTTCCACAATAAAATAGGCAAGAAAATATAGAAAATCATCTTTATCTTCTAAATTTCAGTTTTGGAAATATTCTCGCGCATGTTGACGTCATCGCTCCCGACTTTGTCGCTGATTGCTAACGTCATCCCATTTTGCCTCTGCGCGACACAACTCGCGCGCTCCTCTGTTTTCCGATTCTCGTCATCTTGTTGTTTTCCGCTAAGGATTCAGCCTTCTTGTTGCTCTTTCATTCTAACTTTTCAGATAAACCTGAAATACAAAACTACACCAAAAGCGTAATCTTATACTTAAAATATTAGAAATACATGTAATGTAAAGGACCTAAAACGGCATACAAAAGTGCCTTATCACAAGCTTTTGGTTGCTCCTTAAAGATACAGTACGTTGCTTATAAGGCTGGAGTTTGACAAAGACCAGATCACCAATGTCAAATTATCGATCACTCCTACGCCGATTTACAACTTGTTCCATCCTTTGCTGAGCTCTTAACAAATGAAACTTGAGAACTCGAATCATGGTCTCTTCGTCTCGCGAACTTCGTGCCACCACATCAAATTTTGATTCACTGGTAGATGAGGTAAGTGCACTGGAGGGGCAATACATTATCTCAAAAGGTGTCAGTTGCGCAGCTGAGTGAAATGTGGTATTATACCACCATTCGGCCAATGAAAGCTACTTACTCCATAAATGTGGTCTCTCGTTGCACATACAACGAAGATATATTTCTTAAAAATAATTCACCACTTCAGTCTGACCGTCTGATTACGGATGGTAAGCAATTGATAAGTTCAAATCAACCCCTTGCGGTTTAAATAACTCTGCCCAAAACTCACTAGTAAAATACATCCCTATCACTGGTAATAGACTTAGGAAAGCCATGAAACTTAAACACATAATCCAAGTAACATTGACAACTGTTATAGCAGATTTAGATCCATGAAATGAGCAGCTTTGCTCAATCTGTCCGCAACAACAAAAATGACTGATTTTCTGAAAGACGCAGGTAACCCTGTTAATTTGTAAAAGATTGAACAGAGGAGTAAATCTCAATGTTTGATATATGATAAACTGTGTAAATATATACACGGTAGAGTAACTAAATATAGCCTAGTCAACATTTGAATACACTAAATGTATTGTATTTAATTAGGTTCATGCAATTATTCTAGTCCACGCAATTAATTTGGTTCATCCATTCTGACACCCTCCCTCAATCTCAACTGTCGAGAGCATATTGAGATTGCGTTTGCATTCTTGAAACAGAGGTAACGGAAGCGGTTTCGTAAAGATGTCAGCCAACTGGTTTTTGGATGATATGAAACGAATGTTGAGTAGCTTTTGTGCAACTCTTTCACGTACAAAGTGATAATCTATCTCGATATGTCTTGTCCGCATGAAAAATAGGATTCAATGACAAATATGTAGCACCAATGTTGTCACACCATAAGGTGGGAGCATCGTATCGAACACCAATTTCTTTTAGTAGGCCTTCAATCCAAATCAGTTCGGATGTGGCATCAGCCACAGCTTTATATTCAGATTCGATACTCGATCGAGAAACGGTAGCTTGTTTCTTTGCTCTCCAGGCGATCAAGTTACAACCATGAAAGATAGCATACCCTCCCGTTGATCGCCTGTCGTCTATGTTGCCTGCCCAATCCGAGTCTGAGTATGCTGATAAGGCATTGGATGTGATTGGTTTAATAAGAAGACCATGCGAGATTGTACCATGCACATACCGTAAGATTCGTTTGACGGCAGACCAGTGAGGGCCGCGAGGATTATGGAGGTACTGACATACCTTATTAACTGAAAGAGCAAGGTCAGGACGAGTTAAGGTTAGATACTGCAGCCCTCCAACTATGCTCCGATAGGTTGTAGCATCATCGGGTGATAATGGTTCACCATCATAAGCTGATAGTGGTACACTGGAAGTCATTGGAGTAGTTGAGGGTTTGCATTTGAGCATACCTGCACGTGCTAATAACTCATTCGCATATTTCTTTTGAGTGAGAGAAATGCCATGTTGGAGTTTCTTGACCTCTATGCCGAGAAAGTAATTCAAATAACCAAGGTCTTTGACTGTAAATACCTTAGAGAGATTAGACACCAACTGGTTAACACAATTTGTGAGGAACTAATGACAATGATGTCATCGACGTAGATCAGGAGATACACAGAGACGAGTTTGTTTGAAGTATGAATAAGGATGAATCTGCTGTGGAGGTCCGAAATCCAAATGAGCTTAATACGGATCCTAATCGATTATGCCATGCCCTGGGAGCTTGTTTTAGGCCGTATAAGGCTTTGTCAAGACGACAGAGATAATCAGGATGTTTCGGATCTTCAAACCCAGGTGGTTGGCGCATGAGTACTTCCTCTTCAAGAACACCATTCAGAAAAGCATTTTGAATGTCGAGTTGTCTTAACGTCCAGTTTTTATTAACTGCCAACGATAGAAGAATTCGTATTGTAGTTGGTTTTACAACCGGACTGAATGTTTCTTCGTAATCCAAGCCATATCTTTGTTTGTATCCTTTTGCGACGAGACGGGCTTTGTAGCGTTCGATCGAACCATCTGCATGTCTTTTGACCTTAAAAACCCACATACTGTCAATAACATTGGCTCCCTGTGAAGGTGGAACAAGATGCCATGTTTGATTGTTAAGTAGTGCTTCATATTCTAGCTCCATAGCCGCACGCCAGTGAGGGATTTTAAGGGCAGCGCGGTAATGCCGAGGTTCAGACGAAGGATCTTTAGTTACTTTGGCAACGCAAGCAGCGAGCCAAGCAGTTGTGCCGTCGCTTCTCTTCTTTGGGACAATTATGCCACGCATGGCACGGGTGACGGGACGGTGAGAGGACATGGAACCATCAAGAATTTCAGGAGGAAGCGACGCGGCGTTGTTTACAGCTGGTTCCGAATGATGAAGATGTGTATTTGTTTGTTCTGATGAAGTTAAGCCGAAAGAGCCATTACCATTTAGCTCATTAGGTCTCGAAGAGGAACATTGTTCTTGGGCTGGAGTATAAATGTGTGTTTGGGCTCTAGTGGGCCTGGCACTTTCATGTATGGAATTAATGGGAGTAGTGGGTGTATTTAAGTTGGTATTAGTTGTCTGAGACTATCCTGGAAATGACTAACATTAGAAATATTTGGTTGTAGTGCTCGCTGGGCTCCACCCTCAACACCTGTTACATTATGAGAAACTTGTAATGGAGAATGAACCACTTCCTCATCCTGATGAAATAAAATATTAGTGGGTGAGATGTTTGGTGATAAGTCAGATGTTGGTATTTCCGAAAATGGAAAAACAGTTTCGTCAAAACTCACATCTCGGCTAATGTATACTCGATTCGAAGATAAGTCAAGACACTTGTAGCCTTTATGTAGTGGACTATATCCCAAAAAGACACATTTTTTCGATCGAAATTGTAATTTGCACGTGTTATAGGGTCGAAGATGCGGCCAACATGCACATCCAAATACTTTTAAGAACGTATAATCGGGAGTGTCACCCAAAAGACGTTCCAAGGGTGACTGCATGTTGATAGTTGAGAAGGCATGCGATTAATTAAAAAACATGAAGTGAGGAATGCATCGCTCCAATAAGAGAATGGCACGGATGCATGAGCAAGAAGAGTGAGACCTGTTTCAACAATATGTCTATGTTTGCGCTCGGCGGTCCCATTTTGTTGATGTGTATGAGGACATGACACTCGATGAATTATTCCAAGTCTTTCAAAATATTTATTGAGTTTTATATACTCTCCACCCCAATCAGTTTGGACTCGAAGTATCTTTTTCTTTAGTAATCGCTCGACATGAGATTGAAACTTGAGAAACACATCAAAAACATCACTCTTGCGTTTTAGCAAGTAAATCCAAGTAAATCGACTGTAAGCATCAATAAAACTGACATAATAGTTGTGTCCGCTTTTTGAGGTTTGAGCTGGACCCCACACATCCGAAAAAACTAACTCAAGTGGGGATGATGTTATACGAGTAGAATCCGAAAAAGGTTGCTGATGACTTTTACCTTGTTGACAGGCATCACAAACATAGTTAAACTTAGTTGACTCCGAAGGAAGTTGAAAATTACAAATAATGTGTTGCAGTATCTGTGGGGATGGATGCCCTAAACGGGCATGCCATTGGATTGGAGTTGTCCTTAGGCTGCTGAAGGCTTGTTTCGGCGATGGAGAATCGAGAGAGTAGAGTCCACCACGACATCGTCCTCTAAGTAATGTGTTTCCTGTTCTCACGTCCTTCACAAATACACTATTAGGATGAAACTCGACAAAAACATTATTATCCTGAGTAAGTTTACGAATAGATACTAAATTTTTAGTAACGTTGGGTACGTGAAGCACATTATTAAGCCGAAGCTCCTTTGATGAATGTGTATGTAAAAATGCTTGACCAATATGAAAGATACGCATACCTGACCCATTAGCTGTATGAACTTGATCCGTACCTTGATACTCTTCTTTCATTTGAATTTTCTCAAAGTCGTTGGTGAGGTGATCGGTTGCTCCCGTATCCATGTACCAACTTGAATCAACTGGGAATGAGTGAGTTTGGCCTTGTTGTACATGATTCGCTACTGCAAGTTGACGGGAAGTGAATCGGCCATCATTGTCAACTCCTAGAAAATCCTTTTTAAAGCGTTTGAAACAACGAGACGCCACATGTCCAATCTTGTCACAAAGTTGGCAAACTAGTCGAGAACATCCACTGGTAGTATTTGTTTCAGAAGCATGGAATTTTTCAACATGTTTGAATGCATCAGGGAGTGGGTCTTCGGTTTAGAGAATGAGAAGTGAGGCTTAAATGAACGACCACCAAGTCTTACAACATTTGCTGCATGAGAGATTGAGCTCAGATGCTCGACGACTCTCAGTGCGCTGTTCTGTGGACAATAAGCATGCATATAGGTCTTGTATTAGCATCAGAGAATCTCGACTCAGTACCGTTTCAACGAGGGAGTCATACTCCTCGTCGAGACCATTTAAAAGATATGAAACAAACTCCTCCGGGCGTAAAGGTTGACCAATGGATGTGAGTGTATCCGAGAGAGCCTTAACTTTGTAGAAGTAGATAGGCGGATGAATCGAGCTTTTTGATTGCTCCTAGTTGTGTACGAATCTGCATGGATCAGACCAAAGACTGCGATGCAAAACTGTTTTCTAAGATGGACCATGCTTCATGGGACATATGGGCAAACATTATCATTCCGACAGCGTCAATGGTTGAGGAGAAAACAATTACGGCAAGTATCTCCAGATCTTGCTGCATCCAAGTATTAAAGTTTGGATTTGGTTGAGTGATAGTATATCCGTCTTCTTGAGAGACAAGAACAGTGGAGATGGAGCATTGGAGAGTGCCATCAACATAACCCATCAAGAGATGGCTGCGAAGATGGGAGGTGAATTGAGCTCTCCAAAACATATAATTTTCTGAGGTAAGTTTGATGGTGATTAAATTACCAAACGGAATCGGCATTGTTGAAGGAGACGAGATATTGGAAGGATAGAGGTAGAGACGCGCTGCAGCGGAAGTTGTAGAAGATAAGGCTCTGATACCATGTTGATTTGTAAAAGATTGAACAGAGAAGTAAATCTCAGTGTTTGATATATGATAAACTGTGTAAATATATACACGGTAGAGTAACTAAATATAGCCTAGTCAACATTTGAATACACTAAATGTATTGTATTTAATTAGGTTCATGCAATTATTCTAGTCCACGCAATTAATTTGGTTCATCCATTCTGACAAACCCTTCTATAAAATCCGTAGAAACATCACTTTGTATTTCACCAGGTATTGGCAAAGGTTGTAGTAGCCCTAGTGATGCTGGATTATCAGGCTTACTTTGCTGGCAAATAGCAAACTTCTAATAAATGCTTGGATATCTTTAATTAGCCATACATTTTCGGTAGAACAAAGCTTTCACTCGATGTACTGTAGCATCTCTACCCGAATGTCCTCCCGGACTAGATGAGTAAAACCAATGCAAACTTTTTTTCTTGAGTCTAGCATCATTACCCACCACTAATTTACCCTTTCTTCTCAACTGGTCATGCAACCAAGTGAAATGCTTGTTAGCACAAGCATCAACTTTCAACGCACTAATGTCCACTTTTGTAGATATGGACATATTTAATAAATCAGAATTCTCTACCTGGATAGAGCATCGGCAACAAAATTTTCCTTTCCCTCCTTATATTGAATCTCGTAGTCAAACTCCAATAGTTTTGGTAACCATTGCTGTTGAATCGGCATGTTCAGGCGCTGCTCCGGTAGGTACTTAAGACTTCTTTGATCAATCTTGATAAAACAATGATCAACAAACAAATAGTGTAGCTATTTTTAACCAGAAAAACTACTGCGAGTAATTCTTTTTCATAATATTAGAAGATGGAGTTGTCTTTCTTTAAAATGTTTTCGTCGATTATAAAGGTTAGAGCCACCCTATTCATCCATTAAGTCATCAATGAGAGGAATCGGGAATCTGTCTTTTACCGTGGAGGCATTCAATCCTCTATAATCGACGCATAGTCTCTATGTACCATCTTTATTTTTTATTAACACCAGAGAGGAGGCATAAGAACTACTCAGCTGAATTATACCAGAGGTCAACATATCCTTAACTTTCTTATCAATCTTATTCTTCTGATATAGTGCATATCGGTAGGGTTGTCGGTTGACAAGATTTGTACCTTCCATATCAAGGGAATTCGATGATCATGATCACCCCGAGAAGGAGGAAGCTGCACTGGATCTTGAAAAATATCGTCAAATTCATTTAAAAGTACATCGATGGCTATCGAAAGTCTTGTTTGTGTTGTCATTTCCTCCGAGGAATATGATTGTTCACCACCTCCATCCTCATCAACACATATCATAGTCAGTTGTACGTTTTTACCAACAAGTTGTTTTGCCTTTGTTTTTCTAACTGATCTAGGGGTTAAACCATGTAGCACTACTTTTATGTGATTAATCTTGAATTATTGTTATTATTTTAAAGTTCCACACAATGGACCCCAATTTTCCAACCACTGTATGCCAAGGACCATGTCACAGCAGCCTAAAGAATACCATAAAACAGACTTGAATTATCTATTCTGAAAAATCCATTCAAAATTTCTAATCTGGCAGAAACTTTTAGTAAGCTTCCATGAGCAACTGTTATCCGAGTTAATACAACAGGAAATAAGTCACAGCCTAAAGCAACAACAATTACTTTGTCAATAAAATTATGGGTACTTCCTTAGTAGATTAGTATGAAATATAAAGCTTTCTTTCCGTGCATACCCTTTATTCGCATAGTCGTATAACCAGATACTTCCGCAACCACGTTAACTGATATCTGAGCCTGCTCACAAATAACATCATCTCGTTCTAGGGCCTCAAACTTAATTTCATCACAATCAACATCCTCAGTATAGATTAAAAATAGCTAACTCTTTTTATGTTTCATATAATGTTCAAGGGAATACTTTTGATCACAAAAATAACAAAGTCCTTTTGTCCGTCTTTCATTCATCTCCTCAGCTGATAGCATCTGGAAAAGTCTTGTGGTCACTGTTTTGAGGTGAAAAAAAATGCACCTACTTCTTTCTTCGGTGAACTCTGAGATGGAGTAAAACTAGAATTTCTATTCACAAAAGAAATGTTACCTATAAGAGGATGATTTGTCTCATATAACTTGGCCAGAGTTAAGCATTGCCGTATTGTGGAGGGTTGAAACATACAAACATGCATCTGGGTGTCATTTCTTAGGCCTGTCAAATATGAGTAACTAAATATGAAGTGTAATGTTGCTGCTTATATTTCATGGATGTTAAATTAGGAGTATTGTATGTACGTAGATTTAGTAAGACAGTTTGCAGTTTTTTTGTTAGAAGTTTATTAACTGCTATTAGATATGATTGTAAGTAAACTCATTGTTTATTGAGTGAAAAAAAAAACAGAAAAGGTGTACTATTCCAAGGCACCACAAAATCTGGGTAATTTTTTTTGCTATATCCTTTTTGTTCTCTACAACAAAATATGCCTCTATTAGAACCTTTTTACAGCCATTTTTATCATTTTTAAAGAGTCAAAACGACGTAATTTTGATCATATTAAAATAAAATTACATCGTTTTACTATTACCCAAATTTTAAAAGTACTGAACCCTCAATAAAATAATGCAGTTTTAAATTTAAACAACGTATTTTTGATTCTCATCTATTCAAAACTACGTCATTTTATTTTTTGGCTGCAAACTGCAGTAGGCTGCATCGAATCTTATTCCTTCATATCAGAATGAGTTAATTGTACACATCATATATATATTAAAAGAGAAGTATGTTTGACACGTGTCGCCGTGTGAGCGATTTCGCCTACGTGTCATTTTTGTAGATTTTTGAATTCTTTTTGCTTTTTTTTGATTGGCTGGCTTTTTTCTAAATCCTAAAAACCCTCTAATCCAATTTTTTAGATATCAGAATTTATTCTTTTTTTAATTGCTTTTAAATGTCCTAAAATCATGTATTTTATCCAATGATCCAATTTTTTAAAATTGGTTACACACAAATTAAAATTTAATTTTTTTTAAAAAATCAGGATTTATTCTTTTTTTAATTGCTTTTAAATGTCCTCAAATCATGTATTTTATCCAATGGTTGATCCAATTTTTTAAAATTAGTTACACACAAATTTAAATTTAACAATTTTTAAAAAAGAGAAGTATGTTTGACACGTGTCGCCTTGTGAGCGATTTCGCCTACGTGTCATTTTTTTAGAGGAATTCTTTTTGCTTTTTTCTGATTGGCTGGCTTTTTTCTAAATCCTAAAAAACCCTCTAATCCAATTTTTTAAAAATCAGGATTTATTCTTTTTTTAATTGCTTTTAAATGTCCTCAAATCATGTATTTTATCCAATGGTTGATCCAATTTTTTAAAATTGGTTACACACAAATTTAAATTTAACAATTTTTTAAAATCATGATTTTTATCCGATAGTATCCAAGTGATGAATATATGTTATTCAAATTTAAATTTAACAATTTTTTAAAAATCAGGATTTATTCTTTTTTAATTGCTTTTAAATGTCCTCAAATCATGTATTTTATCCAATGGTTGATCCAATTTTTTAAAATTGGTTACACACAAATTAAAATTTAACAATTTTTAAAAATCAGGATTTATTCTTTTTTTTAATGCTTTTAAACGTCCTCAAATCATGTATTTTATCCAATGGTTGATCCAATTTTTTAAAATTAGTTACTCACAAATTTAAATTTAACAAATTTTAAAAAATCAGGATTTATTCTTTTTTTAATTGCTTTTAAATGTCCTCAAATCATTTATTTTATCCAATGGTTGATGTTATTCAAATTAATTATATGTTAGAATCATAATATGCCACATCCGATTAATAGATTAAATTTGTTAACGTGATTTTTTACAAGATTTGAATTGCTTTTAAATATCCACAAATCATGATTTTTATCCGATAGTATCCAAGTGATGAATATATGTTATTCAAATTTCAGTTTAGGCTAAAAATCAGGAGTTATTCTTTTTTTAATTGCTTTTAAATGTCCTCAAATCATGTATTTTATCCAATGGTTGTTAAGTAATGAATATATGTTATTCAAATTTCAGTTTAGGCTAAAAAACAGGAGTTATTCTTTTTTGAATTGCTTTTAAATGTCCTCAAATCATGATTTTATCCGATGGTTGATGTTATTCAAATTAATTATATGTTAGAATCATTATATGCCACATCCGATTAACAGATTAACTTTCCTTTTCAGTGTATTTTGATTTGATTAATGAAAAATTAAATCCAACGTTTTATCATCATATATATATTAAAAGGGAAGTATGATTGGACACGTGTCGTCGTGTGAGCAATTTGGCCTATGTGTCATTTTTTTAGAATTTTGAATTCTTTTTCCCTTTTTTCTGATTGGCTGGCTTTTTCGAATAATCATATATATATTAAAAGGGAAGTATGATTGGACACGTGTCGTCGTGTGAGGAATTTGGCCTATGTGTCATTTTTTTAGAATTTTGAATTCTGTTTCCCTTTTTTCTGATTGGCTGGCTTTTTCGAATAATTATATCCCCTATATATTAAAAAGGAAGCACAAATCCTACATGTCACTCAACGAGAGTGTCCACGTAGGATTCTAATGAGTTGTCATCATCAGGTTAATTTGGAATATGCTCGGAATATTCCTTTTCGTTTTAATGCACGTAATTATGGTAACAAAAATATTTTGTTAAAATCTCTTCAATTTCCAAATTTTGTTCAAATAAAACTGAATATATCAAATTTAAGTTACTTAAAATTACTCAAAATATAACTTCACCCCGCACAAGGTGCGGGTAAATACCTAGTTAGTTGATTATTCCATCATATATTTCAGCATAACATGAACGAATTTGGAACCAACTAAGTTTGCATATTACCAACTATTTCAGCTTGGCTAAAGATGAAGGATAAAGATACACAAATATCGACATGTAGGATACGTAGGACATGTAGGTAGTTTTGTGTGGTTCAACATATGTGAATCTCACTAGAGGCCTTTATATGGTTTGTAGAAGACCATTCAGTACATGCATATATAGGGAATGTATTATGTGGATTCATCTATTTTGATAGACTCATAAACCCCCTCTTGCATCCATTGATTTTATTTTTTCAATACGCCAGATTGCACCATGTCACTGCATTTGTCCTGAGCAAAACATGTGCAACTCACATGTCTCATTAATGTGTTGGCATCGTGATTTATCTGGCACAAAATGAGACGCTAAGGGAACATGAACCTGTTTCCCTTCCAAACAACCAAACTTAGAGATTACTTTCTCAAGGTAAGGTCTTCGATGAACCTTTAACCAAAGGTTCTGTCTTTTCCTTTCAATAATCATACCTAGAATTATTCTAGCTTTTCCTAGATCTTTCATATCAAATTCAGCACTCAGTTTAGCTTTCAGGTCATTTTTGACATTCAGTGACTGGCTAACCAACAGTATATTATCTAGGGGAGAGTATTTGGGAATTTCCCGAATTTCCGACCCGAAAAATTCCCGAAATTTTTTTCCCGAACCTAAATTTTTATTCCGTTTCCCGACCCGACATTTATCAATTTACCGACAATTCGGTAAATCGGTAAAATCGATAAATTTACCGTTTTTACCGAATTTCCCGAATTGTTTTAAAAATAAATCTAATATATTATTTTAAAATAATAATTCATCAAATCTAAACTTGAATCATGCTTAAAATCATGTCCAATATATTTATTTTTCAAAATATACTCTCAGAAATAAAAACAAAAATATTGAGACTAATTTAATTGTCAAATTAATGTAATATTTAAATATTTAAAATAATTAAATTATATTTTTTCGGGAAATCGGGAAATTTCCCGATTTCAAAATCTATTCAGTTTCCCGACACTTTTTTTCCCAAAATAAATCGGTAAATTTACCGATTTTACCGACCCGAAATTTCCCGGAAAAGAAAAATCGGTTCGGTAAATCGAAAATTCCCGATTTATTTCCGATTTTTGCTCACCCCTAATATTATCTACATATAGCAGAACAAACACTTTAACTCCATTCATGTAACAGAAATAACAGCAGCTATCATATTCACTCCTATGAAAACCCAGCTTAATTACACAAACATCAAACCTAAGATACCATTATCTAGGACTCTGTTTAAGACAGTACAATGATTTTTTAAGCCAACAAGCATGGTTTGGGAATGTTGGATCCTCAAAACCTTCAAGCTGTGACATAAAAATTTGTTCATTCAATTCACCATGAAGAAAAATGATTCTACATCTAATTGCTCCAGGTTTAAGTTAGAGCTGGCCACCACAGACAAGATGATCCTAATTGTTTTAAACTTTACCACTGGGGAAAATATTGTAATCTATCCTTTCTTTCTGTGTAAACTCCTTAGCCACTAGCCTAGCCTTATATCTAAAGGTTAAGTTTCTGTTAAGCCTTCCTTTATTTTATATAACCATTTATAGGTTACGAGTTTCTGAGTTTGAGGCTTGGGAACTAAAATCCAGGTATTATTCACCTCAAGTGAATTCATTTCTTCTTCCATGGCATCCTGCCATTTTTTGCTATCCTTGGAGGTTATAGCCTCTAAGTAATTACCTGACTCAGTACTTGTGATTTCCTGAGCAGCCACAAGGGCTGTAAACACCATATCAGCAGCGGAAGAAGAACAATATTTAGGGTTTGGCCTAGGGGTTCTCCACCCTCTATCTCTAGCTAACTGGTAGTCAGTCTGTTGATCATTGACTGATTCGTCTAAGTGCTCAGTATGATCTTGGAGCCCAGTGTGTCCTTGGACATGCTGCTCCCCTTATCATCAATGCCCTGATGATCAGTGGTAGGATCAATCTGATCCTCATTATGTTGTGCCCCAAACTCCACTTTTAGGGGTCTGATCCTATCAGTTTCATTATCTATCACAGTGTCAGGGTTACTAGGATCCAATTTTCTTTCTTTAATATGTGCAGAAGTTGCACATCCAAAAATCCTAAGGTTTTTCAAGTTAGGGGGTCTATGTTTCCAAAGTTCTATGGGCGTCTTAAAGTCAATGGCTCTATGGGAACTTCTGTTTATCAGGTAGGAGGCAGTAGACAAGGCTTCACCCAAAAATCCCTTTGCGAACAGCAGGCATTTGACCTTTCCAAGTAAGGTCCTATTCATCCTCTCTCAGGAACTCCATTTTGCTGAAGGGTGTGCCTCACTGACGTGATGCAATTCAGATGATAAATATTCCAACACGCAACTCAAAAGAATTTATAGAACTAGGGGTGACCTAGTGTCGAACCCAAGGGAACAGTGGAGTTAAGTTATACTTTAAAATCGATTACTAGTTTTCAAAATAGTTCTTAAGTGTTTTATTTATTCTAAAGGGCAATATTATTTATTCTAAAGGCAATATTTAAAGAAAAGGTTTTGTTATCAAATATTAAAAACTATGACAAGGATGAGAATCCTCCACTAATACTTATGGTTTCACTCGAGCAAGATATAGATTATAGTTATGAATTTCCTTCTTGATGACAATTTAATCTAGAACGTATAGTTATATGATAATATAAATCCTCACTCCCGAATGTTGGATTTATATTATAGAATTTAGACTGAGTAGCATTAGCATACGAATCCTCACTCCCGAATGTTGGATTCGCACGTAAACATCTACTCGACTAGCTTCATTCCTCCCGGTGTTTTCACTAATCTGTCCAAATACGCTTATTAATACATTCATGCACCAAATATACTCGCTGCTCCCGCTTTGCTAATATACTCGATCTAATGGTTGTATTGATTCTAAATAGTCTAAGTTCACCTCCCGGTCCTTCCCTAGAAAATACTACTCGACCTACTCTTCTAGACGTTTTGTCAGGACACCTAGACGTAGTGCTCGGGTATGATTCAACACACATAATAGTCATACAAGAATTGATTCATATAAATTAGATAATCATGTTCTAGTTATTCATAAGCATTAGGGATTCATCAAATCCCCATCATAAGGAAACTACTCACTCATCTCGAGTGAGAATGCAAACATGTTCAAACGATTGTAAATAAAACAAGAGTAAAGTTTAGAAATTCTCAGTGATTGATGATCCACGGTCGAGCTCCAAGCTGCTGCTATTCTCCTCGTTATCTCGAGTACAAAATTAGGTTGAATGATCTTCTGTAATTTAAACGGTCTCCGAGCTCTCTCGGCTCTTCTTCTTCACTTGGTTACTCGACTTCAATCAATCACTTGATCTAGGGTTTCCCCCTCAGCCCTTCTCGGTGTCTCTTGTGATGCTTTTATAGTGAAGAGCAATCACAGGGGTCGAGTGAATGAAAGGTCTTGCTTTAACTCCCGTTATAAATGGTCGAGTAAATGGAAAGTCTAGCTTATCCACTTGTATTAAATCACTCGAGTGGAATGAAAGGTCTAGCTTATCCACTCACATTAAATGGTCGAGTAAATGGAGAGAATCCATGCGAAGGGTCTTGATCACGTGATGACTTGCTCGAGCAGTGTGTTTACTTGGTCGAGTAACATGGGTCTTTGGCTTGTTTTAGCTCGGGTCAAGTACTTTAGTACACTCGGTCTAGAATTGCAGAAATGCTTCCAATTACGTCTGATTTAGGCCGAATTCACGTGCTTTTCCTCATATTTCCATTTACGCTCCTTCGTAAGGCTGGAATCGTGTTTTTGACCTGAAACATCAATCAAAGTATCAAAAGTAATATATTTTACGTTATAATCATAGGAAAGTAGGGGCTTAAAATAGACATTTCTAACACTGATCACTCACTGTTTTATCTCTCAGAATACCACATTCTGATCATAGGTTATCTAATTGTTCATTACAAAACTCCATACCATTGTTTGTCCTAAGTGCTTTTATTATTTTATTAGCTTGGTTTTCTGTTCGGTTTTTCCAGTTTTTAAACATTTCATAAACCTCATCTTTAGACTTCAACGGGAAGGTCCACACCGAGTAGTCTCTACTATGTTGAGGAAATATTTATTTCCTCCGTGTGACTCATGGGTCTCAGGTCCCATAAGTCAACATGTAAATACTCTAAAAGTTCCTTAAAATTATGCTGAACCAGGGGAAAAATTGTGCTTATGTTTCTTAGCTAAGATACAAGGTTCGCAAAAGGGTAACTGATCAGTATCTATCTTATCAAGTATACCCTGTTTAGTCAGGACTGCCAAGCTCTGACTACTCATATGACCTAACCTTAAGTGCCGTTTTAAATCATCATTACTAATAGCAGGCATAGCATAAGTAAGCAAACCAACACATTTACCTTGCAGCACATACAAGCCATTTATTTTCTTACAAGACAACAGTAATTTATTATTTTTACAAACATTCATTAATCCATTCTCAGAAATTCAAGAACAGTCAATGTCATCCAAAACACCTAGTGAAATTTAGTTTCTTTTCAAATTAGGAATATAACTAACATTAGTTAACATTATTGTCCTATTATCACGCATTACTAGCCTTACTGACCCCATACCACTGACTAAACAACATTATCATCATCCATGTATACAGATTCACCAGATATTTTAGAGTAGTTTTCAAAATACTCAATATATGGACACATGTGATAAGAACAACCAGAATCAAGAATTCTTTCATCTTTAAATTTCCTGGATGTTACATTTAAAACTTCTAAGACACCTTGATCCGCATTGTTATCTACAGCCAAATTATCTTCAGGTTGAGGATTATTTTCAACTTTGTTTTTCCACTTATAACAGTTCCTTTTAAAATTACCAATCTTACCACAGTAAACGTATTTTTTATCTTCTGGGTTATCTTTCCCATCCTGGTTGCCTTTATTATTATTTCCCTCATCTTCTTGTTTATTTTTATTTTCTGAGCTATTTCCCTTATTCTTATTCTGGTTAGGTTTACCCTTACCCTTTATAAATAGATTAGCCCCATTCTTAGCCTTATTCTTAAGTTCAGTTTTCCTAGTTCTCATGGCAGTGCACAATAAATCATATGATGGTATTGTACCAATATACTGATAAGCATTCTAATCAACTTGATAATTATCATGCATAGAGTTTATTAATATCATAATTATACTAGTCTCATCCAAAGCATACTCAGTATCAAATAGTATCAAAGTCATTCTAAGAAACTCATCTAAATTATCATCTACTGAATTGCTACTATCCATCTTATAGGCAAACAAACTATCTTTTAAATATGCCAGATTTGGAGCTAACACATTTGCAAACAGAGATTCTAATTTACTCCATAAAGTAATAGGGGATTTAGAAGTGCTAACCTTTTTGATGATGTTATTAGTTAAGCTTAACAAAATCATACCACAAGCTTGTTTATCAATTTGTACTTTCGTCTTTCTCTGCTTCTTAGTCCAGTGCGATTGATCCTCATCTAGAGCTATGGAGACTTAGTGAAAGGAAAGAAGAGCTTCCATCTTCAATTTCTAGACACCAACGTCTCCTTTGCCATTGAACTTCTCCAAGTCAATCTTGGCAGCCATTTACCTCGCAAGAAAACACAAAAGAAAATATGTGGTCAGTGGAGCAGTGGTTCCACAAGTAATATCAATTAAAGTCTAATAATAAAACTCTATTTGAATCTACCCGGAATCCTAAAATCCGGATCTGATGCCACTTGTTGTAATCGTTATTCCGGCTACACTACTTAACCTAATCTAACTAATCAAGTTATTTAGACTATTCTAACATGAAACCTCTTAATCATCTAATTCTAGAATGAAAATAGCATGAAAGACTTAAAAGACGTGGACACCAATTTTTACCGTGGTTCCTAAGGATCAAGAGATCCGTCGTCGTAATCCACGTTGAGCTCGACCGGACTCTAAAGCACTATATCGCTACCAAAACCAACAGCCAAGACAAACACCAAAGTCTCAAGTGTATAACAAAACAGATCTCAGCTTTACACCACTCGAACAAACTGGTCAAGAAAATTAGATGCTCAACACACGAGCGTCACTGCTCAGAACCGAGCAGCAACTTACAAAATCTGATTTGCTACACACTCAAACAACCTACGCACTGGAATCTCACACAAAACCTGGAGATCGCACGGAGCACGCTTGAATCGCCTTCGTCGTTGTAGCGGTGAGAGGTGTGTTTTTTGTTAGGGTTTCAGTCCACGTGGCGATGCTTATATACCATTTCTCTAAAGCCGTTTGATCAATCCTTAATCAACGGTTCACAAGAAGCCAGCACAGCTCAATACTCATCTTCTATTCACCAAAGGCGGACCTATGCATATGTAATGTGGGGCATGTGCCCTGTTAATTTTTCGAAGTATTAATGGTTTTATGTCCTTTTTATATAAACATTACTCTTTTTTTAGTATTTCGTCCCTATTCATTTAAAAATAATGCCCTACATATAGTGGAAAAAATATTTTGTCCCTAGTCGTAAATATTTCTGGGTCCGCCACTGCTATTCACTTATCCGATATCACACAGATTGGGCTTGGACTGGGGCTGGGCCGCAACACCAATAACCCAGCTTCATTCTTCAGTAAGTATCTAACGATTAGACCTAAAGTTTCCAAACTAATATTCATTGCTTGCTATTCGATCCTTTCCTATCTTTTGATTTTTCTTTATTTGCTTTTTTCCTCAAGGAGCATCTTTGATTATCACTTTCCAATCCATTAGGACTCGATCTTGGATATCTGAATTACGGTTTAGTAAGAAAGATAAAAGCAAGTGTTTTCATATAGTTCCACAATACTTGATTTTTATTATAAAAAGAGTTCTGAAACCCTTGCTTTATGAAAACCTAACACGTCCTTAACTAGCTTTCATTTATTATGACTCTACTAGAAAGTAGAAAGTGTATAAAATCCTAACTATATACGTTTGGAATCTAACTTCAATAATTGAGATTGAGAATATGATCAAAGTATATTCTTGAAAAGATTTTAAGCAAGAAGACGACGCATGTACAAATACTGTTAATAAAGATTATATAGATTAATACTTCCCCAAGTAATGGAGCTGAGCCAAGAATCTTATCACAAAATTGTAGTCCCTCCATCCCACCGAATGCTTCTCTTTTTGTCATTTTAGGTATCCCACCGAATGCTTCCTATTTCCTTTTTTGGCAAAAAATAAATATTAAAATATAACACTCTAATTATACTTACTTGTTAAACATAATTAATTATACTAACTAATTAATTATTATAATTGAATTAAACTAACTACCAAAATTGAAAAATCACCCCAACAACCCTAGATATTGGTTTCAAAATTTTGGTCTCAAAATCTTGGTGGGAAAGTTTACTTTTGGTAAAGTAATTTTGGTCTCAAAATTTTGGTGGGAAAGTTTACTTTTGGATTTGTCTTAATCAGATTTTCATCAGAATTTTTTATTCCTTAAATATTGATTTCTTATTTTACATTGGAAATGTCAAATAGGAACCATTGGGTGGGACGGAGGGAGTATCATGTATGACCGAGCTTATGATTTTGTTTGAATTTTATTTGATCCCATGTTAGAGGGTTATTAGGATTGATTTTAACAAGTTAAAAGTCTAAAAAAGCATCATTTGACTGATCACTGGAATTCAAAATGCTCTAGGACTAATTCCAATTAGTTTACTTGAGGATGAAGTAATGAGACAACACCTGTTTGGTTAGAGGAGGTTATTTGGATTTAGGCATTTGGTCCATAAATAGCTACTGTCTCATTCTGAAGGTATTTGACAGTCGAGAAAATCATTTTCAAATAATAGGATTTTTTTATATATTCAAGCATCACTTCCTAAATTTATCCTAGTGCAAAGAAGGGCGGGTTGGAATTTTGGTGAGATGAAAATATACATTTACTTTCAACATTATTAACAAGTACGTTATTGGTTGCCAAATTCTGTGCATATTAATTAATATAAATTATATTCAATACATGATAGATTCTTAGAAATCAGTATATGAATTACGTAAAATTATTAATAAAATTATTGCATAAAGCAATTATTTAATAATTTGTCGATTGAAACTTAAAGTGAAAAAACCTCAAAGTGAAAATGCACCATGATTTTTGCAAATTCAAATCTTTTAATCTTAAAAATAATAACTCCAGTCTAAAGTATTGGATTGATCAAATCACAATTATTAATTCGTCCTTGGTCTTACAAACTCATACCCCGATTATTGATTCATCACTTAGTCTTATAATAAATTAATCTCTACATGAACCAAACAATATATATATATATATAGGAGAAGTATCATGTGAAACCCCCCTCTTTCTATGGATTCATGGATCCCCCTTCATCACCGTTGATTGCATTTTTTGTATGCACCAGATTGTGCCACGTGTTTGCATTTTTGAAATGCACACGTGAGTTGTACATGACAAATGCACACGTGAGTTGTACATGACAAATGCACACGTGAGTTGCACATGCTCATTAATGCGCTGACACAATCTGGTGCGTCCAAAATGCAAACAGTAAATGCAATCAACGGCTGCAAAGGGGGATTCATGGATCCATGAAAAGTGGGGGGTTCCACATGATACTTTCCCTATATATTATATATATATATATTATATATATATATATATATGAGTTAAGTTCTAGAGAGATAATGGTTTTATACTCTCTCCGTCCCATTATTAATGTCCCATTTCCTATTTGGGTGTCCCAAAATCATCTTTCAATTTCTAAATCTTACCATAAATGAACATGTCTTCTTTAGTTTTCCACCACATATTTCTCCTCTCTCTTCCTTTTTCACCACCTATTATCTATCAAATCACTTTTTTTCTCTTTCCTTACCACACAACTATCTTTTTTAGTTATTTTTTCTTTCATTCCTTAAAAACCGTGCAAAGAACCAAATGGACATAAATAATGGGACGGAGGGAGTATAAGACCGAATGACGTAATCTTAGTTGTTGATTTAATCAAATCAACGATTGAGATTAAAGTTAACTTGTAATTAAATTGGGCGGTTATTTTGCAAAAAAATACGGGCGGTTGATGACTGACGGTTATCAATATCAACCGTTGGATTAATGAATCAATAGTTGAGATCAAGTCCTTCCGTCCTACTAAAATATATATGTCCTCCTAGAACCTTTTCCTATATATATATAAATTTAACATTTAATATTAAGTTGCCTTCAAGACGTTTTAGCCATATAATAGAGGATGTTATTTGGCTACTATTTACTTGAGGAAAGAGTTGCCGGATTTCTTAATAAAGTTAATAACTCTTATTTTCCCAAATTTAATGAAAATTGACACCACAAAATTTCTAAAGTAAGCAAAGAATACTTTGCACTCATAAATATTGATGATGGTAAAATGATTATGGGAGGAGATATTAAATATATATTTTGTTCACTGATATTTATCCAACAAAGAATCCCCTGGTTAGAGTTGAATTATATATTCATGTGATTAACGTGATATTTTTTTAAGTATCTCTTTGATGAGCTTGGCTGAGCTGGAAATATTGTTTACACTACTTGCAAATCATGGATAGCGCCAAATGAATGCAATCGAGACTTAACTTATTTTACATGGCATATTGAAACTTCATTGTACTGATAGAAGTCCAAATGAACTTACATGCACACCGAAACTGAAGACACACACAAACTAGTAAAAATAACATAGACTAGTCACTTGTCAAAGCCTTACACTGGACAGGACTGAAGGACACAACACTGGAGACCAGTAGTAGGACTAGTATTCTAATAAACCCTATTGTTCTTCTTCACTAACATCATCTTGTTCGGATAATAATCAGTTACAACCATCCCTCCAAACCTCCTCGCCGCCTCATAGCAATCCATCACATCACCATGACGATATTCCTCCTTGTCCACAACTGGTGCATGAATGACTTGAACATGGTAGCCATTTTTACCTAGATGGAGAGGATATGGATGATTAGCTCTATGAGCATTAGACCCTTGTGGTGGATGAAAATAGGGGACGGTTGGTTTGGTTGGGTGATATGGAAACCTTCGTTTCTCTTCCGCCTGATTGATTAGTCTAAATCCCTCTTCAGCGATTTTCCGCAAATATTGTTCAGAAGCCATGCAAAAGAGATTGGATTTGTACGAGAAAAGATTAAACGCTCACTGATCTTGTTACTATATTTGTATGGCTGATTTAGAGTGTGAAGATAAGTGAGGGATGGTGGCCTTTTTATAGAAAATGGGATCGATAGTATTTCCATAGCTAGTTAGTTTTTACAATTTGTGTAAAATTACTAAAACTCCCTTAACCCTTTCAGCTCTTGTGAATTCAGATGATTACTACTACTAAGAGTTTGATGGAGACAGTTGCGTAATAGCTGATTCTGTCTTTGTATAGTGAATGCTACTTTAACCTAAAGAAGAATCAATTCTTGGGCGGTTGCTTGCATGGCCTTTGATTGAGAAGGATTCGTAAAAAGACTTCATGACTTCATGATTCGTGCTACTTCGTGACTTCATGATTCGTGCATGTGACTTAATGATTCGTACTTTGAGGGCGAGAACTGGACCTGATGTTTGGATGGTCCAGTTATAGTGACGTGAAACTAGGGGTTGAGTTAGTTGGGTATTCCTCAATCCTTTGTTGATAAATCAGACCTAATTAATTGGTGTACAATTCTGAGTATAGGAATTAAAAAATATGTTTTTTTGTCGAAAATCATCAGTCCAATAGGTCAATTTGATCAGTTCAGTTTTTATTTAGAGCAACCACCCTTTCACTTTTCCATTACCATTTCCATCAAGTTTAACTGTTGACTTTGTTGACCACTCATTAATTCATATATATAACCCCCTAATTAACTCTTAAACATCTTATCTTACTATTAATAAAGCCTAAGCCTCTTAACTGTCAGTTATTTTTTGAAGCCACATTTGGCTTCCAAAAATACCCCTGCTCCTCCATATATTTCAATATCATAATTATTATATAGTATTTAATTTGATGTTATATATATCTTTAATTAATAATCATATATATATTAAAAGAGATGTATGATTGGACACGTGTCGTCGTGTGAATAATTTGGCCTATGTGTCATTTTTTTAGAATTTTGAATTCTTTTTCTCTTTTTTCTGATTGGCTGGTTTTTTTGAATAATCATATATATATATTAAAAGGGATGTATGATTGGACACGTGTCGTCGTGTCAGCAATTTGGCCTATGTGTCATTTTTTTTAGAATTTTGAATTCTTTTTCCCTTTTTTCTGATTGGCTGATTTTTTTGAATAATAATATTTTTAAAACATGGAGGACTGAACTGTAAAAACTTTTAATTTCAACCCAGAAAAACAACCTAACGAGCACCCTAACTCGCGACACTATGCCGATTCTATTGCCGGCGACACTATGCCGATTTCATCTCTGATTCAATCCGATCCATTTCTGGGAATGCTTTGGGTATGTTAATTGTTAATTTTGTTTCGATTTAACCCTAATTCGCGTTCGTTTCTATGATTTCAATCCAATCCAATCCTTTCAGAGGTTTTCCGATTCAATCATACGCGTTGTGAATAATTAACATGTGTTAAAGCTGTGTAACAACTGGGTGTAGGTAAAGGTATGTTTCTGGGAATGATGTTGTAGTTGATGATGCTTGGCTTTGTATTTGACTATAATCATTTCTATAGTTGACAGTAGTATTAAATATTTGATGATGCTGCCAGAATATTTACACGAATTATTTTACATGTGTTAAATATTTTGATTCCAATTTCAATGATTCCCATTAAAATTATAATATGTTGATTGCCATAATCATGATATGTAATGTTTCATATAAATAACAACACTGGTTATAGACAGACTCTTATACTCAACCCAACCCGAATTCAAAACTACCGAGACCCCAATTGTATTTTCAATTAATTATATAAAAATACATTTCGTTAAATCCATCACCCCGCGCACAGCGCGAGTCAATACCTAGTATAATTATTATAAGTGAACTCTGTATATGCACAAATTTTTGTGCACTAAAGTACTAGTATAATTAACCCTTAAAATAAATTAATCCCTAAACAAAACTAACTTAGATCATAATTATATAGTTAAATATCCTATTTAATTATTCAATTGACCCTTAAAAATAAATTAACTCTTAAACTAAATTATTCCCTAAAAATTAACTAAAATCATAATTATATAGTTAAATGATCATAAATACTTATTCAGTTAACCCTTAAATTAAAATAATCCTTAAACTAAATTAACCCTTAGACTAAATCAATCCCGAAAAACAGTATAACCCCAAATTAGGGTAAAGTTCTAGGAGGACGATTAATTTTTCGTAAGACGGTAGGACACAATCTCGATCTTTCATTAATTATAATCTAACGGTTGAGATTTGACATAAAATAACCGTCAAATCCAACCGCCCGTATTTTTCGCAAATCCAATCGCCTAGTTTAATTAAAACTCAACTTTAATCCAACAGTAGATTTATTAAAATGAATGGCTCAAATTTTGTCCTCTTGTCTTACTTATATATCATGTCTCACATGATTTCAACCCCCAAATTATATGTACATAGTTACACCATCCTAATTAATCTTAAAAGTTCAATTAACCTTGAATTAAATAACCATAAGCTAAACCAACCCAAACCATAATTGTATAGTTAAAATTCATAATTAATTATTCAATTAAATCTTAAATTTAAATTAATATTTTAATTTTTTTAACCTAAACTAAATTTATCCCGTATCATAATTATGGGTAAAAATATAAGAAAACAATCAAATATTTGTGAGACTGTAGGACATAATTTCAATCGTTGATTATAATAGGATTTTCGTGTATGAGATCTTAACAAGTTGTACCCATATTGAGTGATTTGGTTTTTTTTTCGCTCCCATTTCAGATTGAACAGAATTTAATTTCTTACACTACAAGAAAACATTTCATTATCAACGATATTTTCTGTTGATCTTATATGAAATCCGTTAGTATTGTGTATAAATCCAACAGATTTTTCCGTTAATAGTCCGTTGTTTATAACGCCGCAGATTTTAATAAATCCGTTGAAATTTGTTATATTTCCTACAGACTGGTCTGTTGGTTATATTTTCCGTAATCTCCTTTAGAATGACTACGAGGCTTTCGGTTCACACGTAAATCATCCACATCATTTTCATTGTCACCGTCACTTTCTTCAATAGATTCATCATTCCGATTCTCTTGATTAGTGACATTAGATGGGCCTGCTTCAATGTCACTAAAGGTTTCTTGGTTTCCAATAGGATGTCTGTCACCATCACTATGATAGCCACCTCGACCTCGTCCACGTCCTCTTCCACGATAAGTTACAGCAACAAGAAAAGTTGCAAGAAGAAGTAGACAAACAAATGTTTCACCAGAGAATTCCTATTCAACCAAATGAGATTGGCTGAATTAATATATACATAAAGCAAACCTAATGAAATTGTGTAAAAGTATTGAAGAAGAACCTGAAATCTGAAATCATTCATATCTATTGTTGAGACAAGCTCAGCGTCGCTGTAGAAACTTCTCAATCGCGCCATGGATGAGTCGATCCTCATAAAAGTAACTGCTGAAAGATTAAATTAGCAAAAAGAATATATAATTAAGGACTAAAAAGCGGGATTTAATGAAAATATAGCGGGAGCTTTTTAATAAAAGCATCGAACTACTTTAATTTACATAAAAATAAACTTCTATATATCTAGTATCTATCTGAATATGTACCTGAATATGCAATAATTAAGTTTTAAATATATCATCATGATATACATGTTTGTTTCCACAAAATCTAAACAACTTATTTGATATATTATCAATAATTAAATAAATTTTATGTTAATAATACATGATTTAGTATTGATATAATATACATGATTTTTGAACGCACAAAGATAAATTTAACAAAAAATCAAGCCGGTTAGCCAAACCAAAATTAAAGGGGTAATATTCTTATTTGTTGAAAAAATCAACTTAAGTTTAGAATGTATATTCCACAGACTCATTCAAACAATTCTTTTACCCATGCCAATACACCCAGCACCCATGACCCAATAACCGACATAACCACGACAGAACAAAATGTATTGAATCTTATGTCACCAGATCATTATAACTATGTAGTTCAAAGCAGTATAAATATAATTAATTTAAAACATCAAATTACCACTCCCTGAATGCTGATGCACGAAACAGAATCTTCTGTTAAACCAGACATTCAGACAACATCACCTTTGATGCAAGAGAGGTACTTGATCTTGAAAACACGGCCGTCGAGATAACATTTTGTGACCGAGAGATCGTATCCAGTCCCTATGCTGCTCAGATTGCTTACAACTGAAGCACTGAAATAGAGAAGCACCACTGAAGCCATACATTCCCTATCATCCTCTGTTATGATAACAAAAACGTAAAATGCAAGACAGACCTAAAGAAACTAACTATACCGAGAAATCCAAATCAAACAAAAACATACATAAACCAATGCAGAACCCCCTTTTTAACTCTGATATATCTCATGAAACTTGGATTCCAACCTCCACAAACAAATCTAAAAACACAAATTAAGTAAAAATAGACACCAACTACACACCCAAAATCTAGAGCATTCATTTGATAGTCAACTCAAATGTGTCAATATTCTTTGATACATTATATCAAACACCTTATGTGCAGCTTCTATCAAGTAAGATACATAAGTCAATTACCAATATGAGTTCCATTACCTGAAACAAAAAAACATTGACACTTTCCCAACAACAAATTAACATATTCGAAGTAACATTTCCCTCTAAATATTAAAACGAAACCTGCATATTATGATAATACACAAAGTAAATGCTTACTTTTCACTGATGACAAAACGTGTACACAAACCTCCATTTCCAGCATGACAAAAGAGGCTAAGAACAATGAATACCCATCCCTGTGAAAATTAACCCAACAAGGTGTATAAATACGTGCAAACATCACTGATGAAAAAGTGACAACTTTTCACGCAATATTTTCATATCACTCTGAAAGTCAACAAAGGGGTCTGCAAAATGAAATTGACAAAGATTGAAACTTACAAATCAAAAGTAACCCTTATAAACTTCTACAAAAGTAAACCATTCCCAAGTTGAACCAAAGACAAACATATAGAAACTTCAATTAACTTCACAGTAGCAATAATTAAAAGTTTTCAAATCATCTCAAATTCCTCTCCCTGACATCTCAAGTTCTATAACTTAGAAAATAGGTTCCTATGGATAAAATTTTACTTCAGTTATCAAAACCATCATCTTCACTAAGGTCATCATCACTTCTTTCTATTTCTTCCTCATCGTCATCAACTTCTTCGTTTTCTTCACTATCAACATCAATAAAAGTAGATGTTTCTTCTTCATTAGCACTGATAGTGTGTGTGATTTCTTCCGCAACATATTCCATGTTTGTATTGGAGACTACTGTAGTACCAACATTCGAAATACCCTCTTGAAATGCAGTTTCAGCTTCAACCGATTCGTCCAAAGGAAGACTCTTTGTAGTCACCACCGTATACCATGTGCTTCGCGGATTAACTACATTGGGAGCATAGTAAACTTGAGTAGCCTGACTAGCTAATATAAAAACATCCTCAGTGTTAAGTCTTGATTTTACATCAATGGTGACAACCCCATTCTTATCCATCTTCATGTGATTACGAGATGTATCAAACCAATGACATTTGAATAAAATGACTTGGTATCCTCCCTGATAATTTAGACACACCACTTCTTGCAAACACCCGTAGTAATTGTCTAAGATATTGTTATAACAACTTCCTTTTACCATGACTCCTGAACTACTTGAGGTAAATGTATCCCGATCAGCACACTTGAACTTATAACCATTACACACACAAGCCTTAAAAGGTGTAAAAAGCTTTAATGGACCTTTTAATAGCTCATCAAACTTTGTAAGTGAAGTTGGGTCTCCTTCCACCTGAATAAAAATGACATAAACAGACTAAAATGAAATGTATCATAAAAATGAAAAGTTCATTGAGAAAATATTGACCTTTTTCCTCAACCAGCTTCTAAATTTGGTTTTTGTAAGCAACTCAATTTCTTCTTTAGTAGTATTCGAATTAGATGCATATATCTCAGATTCAAATTTCCTGCACATTAAAGAAGATCAGGTTGACATAAACATAAGAAGTTAAAAATAGCTTTAAAACAAAAAGTGAAAAGCTTACTCTATAAACGGTGAGACTTCTGGCATATTTTGAAGCACATAATTGTCAATGATTTGAAGCTCAACATCATTTAAATATCTATCCTTCTCACGACAATAGAGTTTTATTGGATATGAATATGCCTCTAATATATGTGAACCACCTGATGAACTCATTACCTCATTGCGGCGTAACGGTTATGCTTTGTGTACACATCAGATTCAAAATACAATGAACAAAAGTTAACAAGCTCCTCCTCAATGTATTTTTCAGCTATTGAACCCTCCACACGAGCTTTATTTTTAACCTTCATTTTCATCCTACGCATTAGTCGTTCGAAAGGATACATCCAACGAAAATGAACTGGTCCTCCAAGTTTACATTCCCACGGTAAGTGCAATGCTAAATGCTCCATCGAGTCAAAAAAACTAGGTGGAAAAATAGTTTCAAGTTTACACAATATTCGCACAATATCTACTTCCAACTTTTCCAAGTCCTCATATATCAATTCTGAAGAGGATAGATTTAGGAATTTTTTTGATAAGGCAGTAAGGTTATCCACCACATCTCGAGGTAATAACTCCCGAAACGAAATAGGCAAAAGTTTTTGCATGAAAATATGACAATCGTGTGATTTCATGCCTTGAAATTTACCTTGATCCGCTTTGCTACACCGTGCAATATTAGAAACGTACCCATCTGGAAAATTTAAGTTGCTCACCCATTCACAAAGTCGAAGAACTTCATCCTTTGTCAATGTATATCTTGCTTTTGGTTTTTTTCCATCAGGTAACAACCATAACTCCTTACGTATATTCAAATGTTGCAAATCTAATCTTGCTTTGCGCCCATCTTTTGTTTTATTGGGATCATCTAACACTGTATAAAATATATTGTCAAATATATTTTTCTCAGTGTGCATAACGTCGATACAATGGCGTATTCCAAGCGATGTCCAATACGGAAGTTCAAAAAATATAGGATAGTGTGTCCAGTTATGCTTTTTACCGTACCCTACAGCTCTTTCCCTACCGTTTACTTTACCCGGAGGCGGAAACTGGTATTTTTCAAGTTCGTCCTTTATTTGTGCACCCGAATGCCGAGCTTTAACTACTCTTTTTTCTATTCGGCCAAATTTTGAGCTTCTTCTAATAGGATCATTAGCTTCTAAAAAGAATCGAGACGTTCCAAAAAAACTGCACTTCCCACCATGCTTTAATTGGAATCCTTGTACATCTCCCATACAAACAGGGCATGCTAATTTTCCGTGAGTTGACCATCCACTAACCATGCCATAAGCTGGAAAATCATTAATTGTCCAAAGTAAAATTCCCTTTAAAGTGAAATTTTCTTTCATCGATTTATCAAATGTTTGCACGCCGACATCCCATAAAATTTTAGCTCATCAATCAAAGGCCTCAAGTAAATATTGATATCTTTTGTCGGACTTTTTTCTCCAGGTATAAGCAGTGTCATAAACATATATGGATCTTTCATACACATAGAAGGAGGAAGATTATACACAACGATTATAACTGGCCACACTGAGTATTGTTTTGAGTAACCATTAGTAAAAGGACAAAATCCATCAGTAGCTAAACCAAGTCTGACATTACGAATCTCTTCTGCAAATGATGGGTACATGCGATCAATATTTTTCCACTCTTCCCCATCAGCCGGATGAGTCAATTTTCCTTGCTCCGTATTTCTTGCCTTATACCACCTCATATATTCTGCGGTGTGAGATGACATGAACAATCTCTGCAATCTTGGAATAAGAGGAAAGTGTCGTAGAATCTTTCTCGGAATATTTTTTTCACCCTTTTTAACTTTGTCTTTAAATCGACTTGAACCACATATATTACACTGTAACTTATCACTGTCAGCTCCAAAAAATAACATACAATCATTTTCGCAGGCATCAATCTTCTTGTATCCCAAGTTTAATTCTTTCACCATTTTTTTCACTTCATAATAGGATTTCGGCAATGTGTGACCCTCGGGTAGAACATCTCCAATAAGTTCAAGTAACTCGTCAAAGCCCCTCTCACTGCAGCCATACATATTTTTAAAATGAAGAAGTTTGGTAACAAAACTCAGTCTAGTAAATTTTGCGTTGTTAGGATATATTGGCATTGTAGCATCTTTTAGCACTTTGTAAAATTGAGAGGCATCCCCTTGCGGCCTTTCCTCTGTCCAATCTGATGAGAATCTCTAAAGTTACCCGTGTTGGGATTGTAGAAGCATCCATCACCATTTCAAAAGCATCGTAAGTATCCTCATTGCCGAACAAATTTTCATTATTTTCCGATTCATTCACACTTGTTTCCACTCGTCTAGATTCTTCACCATGCAGACTCCACTGTTGGTAGTCATCTATGAATCCATGACGATATAAATCATATTTTACATCATCTAGTCTCTTCCAATCCATGTTTCTACACTTTCGGCAAGGGCACCTAGTCATACCATTTGAATCCATTGATTTTCCGTTTGCTACGAATTTCAAAAATTCAGCCACTCCCAACTTGAATTCTTCGGTTATACCTGTGCGACTACCAACAAGCCTTTTATACATCCAAAGTCGATTATCCAACATCTGAAAAAATCACATCGTAAGATTCATAAAATAAAATCTAGGTCAAAATACATCATTAACATATCAATTCGTTGACATCTCAGAAAGATGCTCTAAAATTATTTAGGATGTAATATAATAGCTAATCAAACCTCATGAATATGAAAACGAAATCAATTTCAACCGGCTGAAAATTGCTCGATTTCAAATCAAGTGTATTTTATGACTACTTGATTCAACGTCAACTCCCTAATTAACGATTGAATATGAAAAACCAAATAAAACAGCTATAAAGATTATTTTAATTGAACAAACTTTAAAAACTAGAAATCTGTTTTAAATAATATGTATTAAAAATTTAAAATAAAATCAGACTTCAATATAATTTAAAATTTATGCCAGATTCTGTTGCATTGTACAATACTAGCTTCACTCTTTTGCCCTTTATAATTAAAAGGCACACACACAGACATATATGTATAAGTAATAAATGAAAAGCCAATTACGAATTACCGCATTGCTGCGAGTCATTTATTTAATCACCTTTAATTCAAACACACTGAACATGAATACAATTTAATGTCAAATATTAAATGATAAATTTTGAATATTATATATTCAATTTTTAAGTTTTACTAAATTATTTGATGAATAATATTATAGGGCTTTAAAAATGTTAGATTTTTTAAACTTATCGTGATTGTTGAATAGTTGTTATCCGATTATCTATTACAAAATTATGAATATTAAATTTCACATTGCTGTCATGCTATTTATTTAAATGAGTATTTTAGATTTTTTCCTTTTAAAAAGATTCTTTAATTCATGCTTGCAAGTTTCAAACATAACAAAAAATCATAAATCTGACCAGCAATTAATTTCCTCTTATAAAAATCAGACTCGATTCTGCACGAATTTAGTAATTAAATAATCTGATCTTATCCCATAACTAAAAATGTGTATAAATATAGAAACGTAGTTGATTTTAACTTGACGTATCAGCAGTAAAATTTGACCATCCAACTATTTTCTATACTTATTAAACAATCAATTTTATTATTAAAAATAGTATTTGAAAAACACAATCAGTTTTTAAAAATAGTGCCTAAAATCCCGGGAACTGTTAAACACAGTTCCGGGATTCTTAATAGTAGAGATAATCTATTAGATAAAGAATTTAATTTTAAGAAATCATCCTAAATAACCCAATTTTTTGCTGAAATATAGTTTATTAAGATAATTATATTAACCGTTGATATATTTAATTAGTATTTTTTCATAACTATTGATAATGTTTGCAACACATATATTTCTTACCAATATTATTGTTGGTATTATACATTGATCATCAAAAAATTGTTGATATGATTAATTACGAATAGCATATCTATCATATATATAAAACGGAAAGGGTTGAATTGACGGTTTCTTTTGAAGCCACAATTCACCTTTCTAAAATACCCTTCATCAGTTTCATATTTACACATTTAATATATCAACTATAAACTTCTTATAAAATATATGATAAAAATAAAATTACTTGCACATATATATGTGCAGAAACTACTAGTTTTAGTTAAATTGGTGAAATTAATTTTAAATTTAAAACGGAATTATTATCTACAAATATTTTGTTGATAATGCCATGATTATCTACAATTAAATGAATGTTGATTTTAACGTGTTGATATTAGCATATTCAAAACCAACATTTATAATTGTGACGAAAATTCGCCACGTATAATAACATTAAAAACATCAAATATATTTCTTACCAATATGTTGTTGGAATTAAAGTTAATTTCAATGAATTAAAAACCGTTGATTTTTGTTTGTTGAAAATATTGTAATAAAAACAACGAATGACAATTACTACAAAATCTTGTTGCAAAACAATATAAAATTTACAACAGATGTATTTCCTACCAAAATATTGTTGGTAATATAATTATTATCAACAAAGAGGTGTCCGTTGATATTCGTATGTTGATTATGAAGCTTTTTCTTGTAGTGTTATGTGTTGAGTTTCTAAGTGATTTCTTTTTTAATAATTGCAAGTCTACTTCAGACTACTTTTCATTTGTGCGTGTGTTATTTATGCCTAAAAAGGATTTATTTGGTGCTCAAAAGAGCCAAAAAAAAGTAGAAACTAAATGACCAATTTATTCAACCAAAGAAACATGTGTTCGTAATTGACCAATGTATCGACATGACCCTCACAAACAAAAGAAATTCAAGTGGTAAAATTAAATGTGTTATAATGACATGACCTGTTGCATTTTTGAAGATAATGAAGCTGGGTTATTAAGTTCAGCAGCCCATTTGCAAGCCCAATCCGAGTGACATCTATGTTGGCTGCCTATGAGCCGTTGATTAACTTGCTGATCGGACGGCTGAAGATAGATGATATATAAGCTTCATTACAAGGGCCAGAAACCCTAACACCGAAAAAGAAACACAACTCTCTCGCCGCTGCGACTGCGAAGACGAAGAAGGCGATTTCAGCGTGCTCCGGGTGATCTCCAGGGTTTTGTGTGAGATTCGAGTAGCAGACTGTGTGTAGTTAATTAGGTTCTTGTAAGTTGCTGCTCAGTTTGTGAGCAGTGACGCTCAGGTGTTGAGCTTCTCATACTTTCTTGAGTGATTGTTTGAGTGTTGTGAGGAAGAGGCCTGTTGATTATACGCTTGTGACTGTGGTGTTCGCCTTGGCTGCCGGTTTGGTAGCAGTATAGTGGATTAGAGCCCGGTTGAGCTCAACGTGGATTACGAGGACGGATCTTTGATCCTGAGGAACCACGGTAAAATTTGGTGTGTCTACAACCTTTACTTTCTTGCATACAATTTCTTAGTCTAGGTTTTCACTGATTTAGATTTGCATGCTAGAATAAGAATCAAGAACTTGATTAGTTCAGTTAGGTTAAGTGTATATCTGAATATAGATTACAACAAGTGGCATCAGAGCCGGATTGTAGGTTTCTGGTAGAGTTGAATTGATTTTATAATCTATTTTTTACTTGTGGAACAACTGCTCCACTGATCAAACGTTTCTTGTGTGTTTCTTGCGAGGTACATGGCTGCCAAGATTGATCTGGATAAGTTCAATGGAAAGGGAGACTTCGGTGTCTGGAAACTGAAGGTAGAGGCTCTGCTCGCCTTACACCAAGTCTCCGTAGCTCTGGATGAGGATCAGTCACTATGGACTGACGAGCAAAAGAAAAGGAAGGTACAAATCGATAAAGAAGCTTAACTGATAATATTATTATAAAGGTTAGTACCTGCAAAACTCCTCTTTCTTTATGGCATAAACTAGAATCCTTGTTTGCAAATGTGTTAGCGCCTAATCTTGCCTATTTAAAAGCTAGTTTGTTTGCTTATAAGATGGATAGCAGTAAATCAATAGATGATAATTTAGATGAGTTTCTGAGAATGACTTTGATCTTGTCTGGTACTGAATATGCATTAGATGAAACTAGTATAGTTATGATCTTGCTGAATTCTATGCCTGATAATCATCAAGTTGTTAAGAATGCTTATCAATATACGGGTACTATACCATCGTATGATTTGTTGTGCACTGCTATGAGAACTAGGGAAATAGAACTTAAGAATAAGGCTAAGAATGGTGCTAATCTGTTTGCTAAGGGTAAGAGTAAGCCAAATCAGAATAAGAATAAGGGCAATAGTTCAGAAAATAAGAACAAACAAGAAGATAAGGGAAATAATAATAAGGGAAATCAGGAAGGGAAAGATAACCCAGAAGGTAAGAAATATTTTTATTGTGGTAAGGTTGGACATTTTAAAAAGAACTGTTATAAGTGGAAAAATAAAGTTAAAAATAATCCCCAACCTGAAAATAATTTGGCAGGAAGGTAAGAATGAGGATCAAGGTGTCTTAGAAGTTTTAAATGTAACATCTAGGAAATTTAAGGATGAGTGGATTCTTGATTCTGGATGTTCTTATCATACGTGTCCAAATATTGAGTGTTTTGAAAATTATTCTGAGATTTCTGGTGAATCTGTTGATCCTCATTCTGGCCCTTGTAATGAAGCTTATATATCATCTATCTTCAGCCGTCCGATCAGCAAGTTAATCAACGGCTCATAGGCAGCCAACATAGATGTCACTCGGATTGGGCTTGCAAATGGGCTGCTGAACTTAATAACCCAGCTTCATTATCTTCAAAAATGCAACAGGTCATGTCATTATAACACATTTAATTTTACCACTTGAATTTCTTTTGTTTGTGAGGGTCATGTCGATACATTGGTCAATTACGAACACATGTTTCTTTGGTTGAATAAATTGGTCATTTAGTTTCTACTTTTTTTTGGCTCTTTTGAGCACCAAATAAATCCTTTTTAGGCATAAATAACACACACACAAATGAAAAGTAGTCTGAAGTAGACTTGCAATTATTAAAAAAGAAATCACTTAGAAACTCAACACATAACACTACAAGAAAAAGCTTCATAATCAACATATGAATATCAACGGACACCTCTTTGTTGATAATAATTATATTACCAACAATATTTTGGTAGGAAATACATCTGTTGTAAATTTTATATTGTTTTGTAACAAGATTTTGTAGTAATTGTCATTCGTTGTTTTTATTACAATATTTTCAACAAACAAAAATCAACGGTTTTTAATTCATTGAAATTAACTTTAATTCCAACAACATATTGGTAAGAAATATATTTGATGTTTTTAATGTTATTATTATACGTGGCGAATTTTCGTCACAATTATAAATGTTGGTTTTGAATATGCTAATATCAACACGTTAAAATCAACATTCATTTAATTGTAGATAATCATGGCATTATCAACAAAATATTTGTAGATAATAATTCCGTTTTAAATTTAAAATTAATTTCACCAATTTAACTAAAACTAGTAGTTTCTGCACATATATATGTGCAAGTAATTTTATTTTTATCATATATTTTATAAGAAGTTTATAGTTGATATATTAAATGTGTAAATATGAAACTGATGAAGGGTATTTTAAAAAGGTGAATTGTGGCTTCAAAAGAAATCGTCAATTCAACCCTTTCCGTTTTATATATATGATAGATATGCTATTCGTACTTAATCATATCAACAATTTTTTGATGATCAATGTATAATACCAACAATAATATTGGTAAGAAATATATGTGTTGCAAACATTATCAATAGTTATGAAAAAATACTAATTAAATATATCAACGGTTAATATAATTATCTTAATAAACTATATTTCAGCAAAAAATTGGGTTATTTAGGATGATTTCTTAAAATTAAATTCTTTATCTAATAGATTATCTCTACTATTAAGAATCCCGGAACTGTGTTTAACAGTTCCCTAACACCGAAAAAGAAACACAACTTTCTCGCCGCTGCGACTGCGAAGACGAAGAAGGCGATTTCAGCGTGCTCCGGGTGATCTCCAGGGTTTTGTGTGAGATTCGAGTAGCAGGCTGTGTGAGTGTGTAGTTAATTAGGTTCTTGTAAGTTGCTGCTCAGTTTGTGAGCAGTGACGCTCATGTGTTGAGCTTCTCATACTTTCTTGAGTGATTGTTTGAGTGTTGTGAGGAAGAGGCCTGTTGATTATACGCTTGTGACTGTGGTGTTCGCCTTGGCTGCCGGTTTGATAGCAGTATAGTGGATTAGAGCACGGTAGAGCTCAACGTGGATTACGACGACGGATCTTTGATCCTGAGGAACCACGGTAAAATCTGGTGTGTCCACAGCCTTTACTTTCTTGCATTCAATTTCTTAGTCTAGGTTTTCACTGATTTAGATTTGCATGCTAGAATAAGAATCAAGAACTTGATTAGTTCAGTTAGGTTAAGTGTATATCTGAATATAGATTACAACAATTTTGACCAGAGTTTGAGGTTTTTTTTAACACATCCAGTGCTTTACCTCATCATAGCAACCAGAGTTTGAGGTTTAAAATCTAACAAAATGGATTTTTGATTTGGACAATGCTCCAATTTGATACACAGTATCATAGACTTTTTTTTGGGAAGGGAACCATGTGCTGTGCACATGTAAACACTTTTTGGTGTTTTGAACGAGGGTCTGTTGAGGTTCGAACCTGGGCACTTACCCAATATGACCTACCTGCTTACCACTCGACTATCTCTTTTAGGGCCACAGTATCATAGACTTGAACCGTCACAGAAAGTATAAACAGTAATGATATTTCTTAGTGTGAAAGCTGTTGAATATATTTTCAAGTTGATACAACAGGTTGAGAAGGAACATTACAAAGTAGTTCTGGATGACTGAGTTGAGACAATACATGACATCATATCATCGACTACATTGGCGGGGTGGAAAAATTGTATGGTAAATTTAGGAGCTGGAGGAGTGGAATATGTTAGGCTAAGACTCTTCTGCAAGAGGAAGGTCACTCAAGTCAAGTCCCTCTTCTGGAAGCCCCGTTGACAGAGGGGCAAATATTCCGTCTGAGTTAAGGGTTAGACCACTCTACAATCGCAATGCATTCCATATTTGTTACTACAAATTACACAACTGACATTTCTTGAAAGAAGATCAGTTTCATGAGCAGAGCTAAGTGAACAATGTAATTACTTATGTGGAGTACTAAAGTGTCAATGCGTTTATTTATTATTATTATATCCTCTGGTTGGAACCTCAACATGTCAGCGCGAGCCATGGCTTCTGCTTGAGCAATTCTTTGCCTAAATGTTTGTGCCATCTCCTCCGCCTGTCAGAATTCACAGAGGTTTTGATTGACTCAACAGTCAAGATACAAAACCTTGACCAATAAGAGTGATAAGGTACTTATCCATATCATGTACTTCTCAAAAACAAGCTTTGGATTGCGAATCATGTCACCAGGTGTTGGCTCTAACTTCTTGGTTGAGAGACTGACTCTACCTCTCTCTCGATCATGGCTAAGGATCATGACCTATATATAACGTGGAACAAGTGATTTAGCAATAAAGATTAAAGCCAATACGAGTTGGCATGGTCAATGTGAATACATGACTCAGATTTGTAAAATGTACCTTGAGAGTGTCCCTAAGTTGAAGGACTGTTGCAATATCTGAAACCCGGTCATGACTGATCTGGCTTACATGAAGAAGACCATTCATTCCCCCAATGTCAATAAAGGCTCCATATGGTTTCAGGCTCTGCACTGTTCCAGTAACCACTGAACCAATTCCAAGCTGTGCCTGACTGTCAGCCACAGCCTTACGGTTACTGAGGACAAGCCTTGATTGATCCTCATCAACTTCAACAAACTTCAAGGGAAGCTCCTTGTCTAACAGCTCTTCCGCAGCTGATTTCTGGAGGTAACAGTGCAAGTTTCATGATTAACGACAAGTTAACAATCATAGAGTTATGGGGAGTTTTAAAATTGCACAAACCTCGAGCAGAGTATAGAGGTTATACATGTTTTTACCATTTAGAGACAGGGCACATAAGATTAAGCAAAGAGGTATTTAAGTATGGAAAGGTGAGAAACTAACAGTTGAAATCTGCGAAAATGGTACAAATCCACGCAGACCCTCAACGAGAGCAACAACTCCACCTTTGTTAGCGCCAACAAACTGCCCACAAAGAGTTAAAGTGCTCAGTTACTAATTACCTGGATCGGAATTTCTATCACATCTTTTAAAGAACAAAGTGTTACAGAAACTTAAATGAGGCTGCCGAAAACTCTTACCTTACCCTTGACCACAACATCTTCAGCTTGAAGTTGTCTGCACCGCTCCCATGCAGTGTCATATTGTATTGATCGCAAACTCAAAATCAAACTGTCATCAGCATCATTCTCACCTATAATTTATAAACTCATCCCTCATGCCAGGTAAAATTCCTGCCTCATTCACATGTTTTAATTTTGTGAATGCTGGCCTCCTAGTGGTAAGTCGCTGAAGATTTGGCCGTGATGTCAACAAAAGCTCCATTTGCATCAGTACTGAAAACTGTCCCCTTTACCTAAAAAATTTGAAAAATACAAAGTCAAATGCTACTGTCAATATTTTTGTTAGCTCATATATGGAGGATTTATTCGCTCTGTATCTCAAAAGCTCAAAACTTGCTAGTCATGGTTCATATCTATACAAGCTGAATACAACAAATATATCCGCAATGTGATTGCTCAAATTAATTCAATACTGCTATAAGTACCTTAGTACCAAACTTCAGAATTGAAATCATACTTTTCAATAGCAGTATGAAAATCCTCAACAGTAAAAGCCACGCCTTCCATTGGGGCAGTCCTACATCTTTCGTAGGCTTCTTCAAAAAGCTCCTTAAGTTTCAACCTCTCCTTGGTCTGCATATTAGCTTAATATTGTCCCGCATACTATCTGCAAATTCTTCCTCGATGGTTTTGTTGTTGAAATGGAACGAGTGATGAGACGGGTTGACGAGACTGGCGAGCATCTCAGGCCGCTGAAGTGATGGTGGGCGACTGACGCCATTTTTGAAGAATTGAAGCACTGTTAAGGGAGATAAGAAGATAACCACGGTGCGGGTCCCATTTTGTAGAGTAGATTATTAAGTAAAAAAGTCTACATAGTGGAGAAGAAGTTCAAGTGAAATAGCATAACAATTCCTAAATTTAATTAAAATTTAAACACAGCACAATCGTCAAATTTAAAGAATCAACCATTCTGATAATGTCTTTACGTCTTACAAAAACAAATGTTCCTTATGATCCATCCCTACAAAGTCTTTTAGTATATATATCAAGGAAATGTATTACGTGGATCCATCCAATTTGGTGGACTCGTGAATCCCATCTTGTACATGCAAAATGCAACTACGTGGCACAATCTGGTGCGTCCAAAAAATGCAATCAACGGGTGCAAGAGGGGATTCACGAGTCACCAAATTAGATGGATCCACAGGATACAACTTCTATATATCAATGATAGTCCTAAACATTTGAGAGCCTTAGGAAAAAATATTTTTGGGCCTTTTAAATAATTTTTAATTAACAATACCAAAAAATTCAGCTTTTTAAATTTATTGGCATAAATTATTAAAGTGCAAATAATAAAGCCCATCAAATATGGATATGTAATAAATTAAGATATTTGTTTAAATTTTAAAAGTAAAAGATTCAATATGAAATTTAAAACAATAAGCATGACACAAAAAATTAAGTTTCACTGGACTGAGGCAGAAGCCTATACATAAAGAAAAAAAATCAAAACAGTGATTCGAACTGTGGATCATTGAATTACATTACCAGCATAGTTTGATTACTGAAAATCATCCTCTAAAAGGGTTTTGTTAAAATTAACTATTGAGAGGGTGGTTTTCAACAACAAAAAACTCTTATCGATATGTATAATCTATCATTATAGTTAATATAGGAGGCCCTTACAAGAGATTGGTTCATGTGCCTGAGCACAGTCTGCTCAACCCAAGCAGGTTTACCTCCAATGCAGCGGTCTAATTCTTTAAAAGTTATAAACATTTAGATATACCATCCTTATACTTGTTAGTCATCTCACATTTTTCTATTTCACTGTACATTTGTTTTTCTCATCTCCTAGTTCCATCTCCATCTTTTTTGGGTTTGTATGTAATAGGTGGAATACCAACTACATTGTGCCATTTTTTGATACACAAGAACAAAACATAAGAAGACTATTACACCTCAAAAAGATCCTAATAAATAATAATAAAGGGCAATAGTTAAGATTGCGAAAAGACAAATTATGTATCGCATTAGACTCTTCTCGGAGGAATCAAAGACTAGTTCTTTTTGAGAGCTAAGAGTTTAACCGATTTCTCATACCATTTTCTAACAAATAATTGTGCCATTTGAGATAGAAAAAAAGGTTAACAACATAAAACTATTTCTTATAATAGCTGAAATTCCATGACATCACTCTTATATTATAATATTCAATTCAACCACCTTTATAACCACCTCCATTAACAATTAAATAGGCAGTGAAGTAAAAAACAATTTATTATGCCGAGAGTGTATTATAATAATAAAAATAAAAATATTTTTAACAAGTCAATATATTTAACGGAATATTTGATGGAATACTGTCAGGTGTTTAATTACTAACGGTAGTGGTTATAAAGTGATTTACTGGACTATTGCATATAAGGTTGGTGTCGTGAAATATCACTTATTGTGAGGATGATTTTCTGCAATTTCATCATTAACATCAATATCACTCAAAAATATGCTATTGACTCGCTATTTAGTGAACATTGATTGAGTATTAAAAGTATAAGAGGACATGATTATGATGGAACAAGCAATATGAAGGGTGAAGTTAATGGTTTGCGAGCTTTGATTATGCAAGAAAAACTCAGCTTATTATGTTCATTGTTTGCTCATCAGCTACGATTAATTATTGTAGCAATCACGAAGAAACATTTTGAGGTTGGTGATTTTTTGATATGATAGCTCTTCAATTGAATGTAGTTGGATCATCATGCAAGCGAAAAGATATGATTCGAGATAAACATCAAGAACTAATTAAAGAGGCCATTTGTAATCATGAGATAGAAACAGGAAGCGGATTAAATCAAGAGCTTGCTTCAACAAGACCTGAAAATACTCAATGGGGCTCTCATTGTACGACACTTCAACATATGGAGTTATTTTCAATAATTTTTGGAGGTACTTGAGTATATTGAATTGGAAGGGTCGGATAATGTGAAACGACCTCAAGCAAATGGACTTTCAAAATATTTACAGTAATTTGATTCTGCATTTTATTTGCATTTGAAGTTGCTTATTTTATGCCTAACAGAATCTTTGTCAATGGCTCTTCAAAGAAAAGATCAAGATATTTTGAATGTTATTGACCATGGTGACATCATAAAAAGATAATTGCAAAGAATTAGAGATTGCGAGTGGAGTTTACTTTTATTGGATGTATCACCATTTTGTGAAAAATATGAATTTCAAGGTTTGAATATGGATGAAGTGTTCGTTGATAAACATAGACCGAGAAAAAAGTCAAATATCACTAACCTTCAACATCTTCAGGTGGACTGCTTTCATACAGTAGTGGATTTGGTACTTCAAGAGTTAAATGATCGCTTTGATGAGATTAATTCTGAATTGCTTATATGCGTGGCTTCTTAGAGTCTAGTTGATTTATTTTGCAACTTTGATCATTTGAAGTTGATGAGATTGTCCAAATTTTATCCCCTAGACTTTGATTCAGGGGATCTAATGACTCTTAAGCATCAGTTGTGTCCATATGTAGACAATGTTCGTGAAGATGAAAGATTTGCAAATTTGAAGGATATTTGTGCTCTTGCTAAACATGTTGGATACAAGAAAATATTTTGCATATCCTTTGGTATATCGACTCTGAAGCTTGCTTTAACTTTATCAGTTGCCACAGTGACCGTCGAGAGATGTTTTTCTTCAATGAAAATCGTGAAAACCAATCTACGCAGCTGCATGGTAGATTCAGTTTTGTGCAACTCTCTTATTTGTTATATTGAGAAAGATATATCTGTCACTATAAGTAACGAAGATGTGATAGACCGTTTTATGAAAATGAAGAATCGTAGAGAGCAGTTGTAATAAACTTATTTTTTTATTTTGTCCCTAGTCCCAAAAATTCCTGGGTCCGCCACTAGACGTGACTCCTGTCGTGCCAAAAGATATGTCTCTTCGATAAACTTTATGCATCACATCATCATTCTGCTATTGTCGAATGTGGCTTAAGACGTTTTTATGAAAATTTTGATTTCTTTTAATTTAATATATGTAGTTTTTCCAAATTATGCCATATAAAACAAAGGGTTGTTTTGATTTTTGTTGCAAAAGTGTTTTTATGCAACGACATTCTTAGCAACAATGTAAATTCGTCACATATTCTTTATGCTCGTCACATATTCTTTATGCAACACTATTTATATGCGACGAATTATCATTTTTGTTGCATTATGGGGAAAAGGTATAGTGGTCATATGAAACAACATCTGAAAAGTGAATGTTACCTGCCACCTTACATATCATGATGTTATGAGTTAGTGATAAAATTGTTTAGTGATGACTAATTGATCAACTAATTTGAGATCAGTACTTTTATTGTTGACAAGGTTCAGGAGACGTTTCACAGCTTGGATGGTGTGGTGCGACTGATGAGGATGAAGGAAGTTTGCCAGCTGATGAGGATGAAGGAAGTTTGCCGGCTGATGAGAATGAAGGAAGTTTGCCGGCTGATGAGAATGAAGGAAGTTTGCCGGCTGATGAGAATGAAGGAAGTTTGCCTGCTGATGAGGATGAAGGAAGTTAGTTGTGCTAAAATGCATTTTGATATTTAGGAGCGATTTTAATATGTGATGATTTTTCTTAGAGTTATAATTGATGCTTCATGGTTTTATGTAATTCAAAATTTGGGCACCTCTTATATTATAATTAATAGAAAGCATATTTAAATTTATTTCGTTTATGAAAATAATAGTACATAAAGTGTGTTGTTTTTGTTTTGTTACATAAGAAAATGTTGTGGAAGTCATATATAACGAGGTATTCACTTCTTACGGACATATAACACCTTTAATCGAAAAAATATTTTATAACACAAATTCAATTACAATATGTGGTATGTTGTCAAAGGCTTATACAACATATATTCACTTCTTTGCAATATGTTTACTAGTTTAGCAAAGTAATGAAACTAATATAGCACATCTACCCAATAACTGCGAACTGCAAATAATTTCTCTCGAAATATATGTCCAACCCGTTTTTATTACCGTGCGTACAATCGATACGGTAAGACTACCTCGAATTTGTATAGGTCTATTTCTTCGTCACCGTTCTCTATTTTTGATTACTCCCTTGACCTTTCTCTATTTTTGATTACTCCCTTAAGTTTTCTCTATTTTTGATTACTCCCCTTGAGCTTTCTCTATTTTTGATTACTCCCTTGAGCTTTTTCTAGTTTTTGATTATTTCTTTGATCTCTCTCTATTTTTTTGATTATTTCCTTGACCTTTCTCTATTTTGTGATTACTCCTTTGACCTTTCTCTACTTTTTAATTAAAAAAGAAAGAGAATGGATCAAATGAAAAGTGCTAGTTTGGTTATAAAATACAAACAAATCTAAACCACCCATTAGATTTCAATCAACGGTTATAAATAAAGAATATTAATTAATACAAAAAATTACAAAAGGGCAATAATGGAAATACACTGTATAATATATTTTTCAAATATACTCATTAATATCAATCCCTTATTTTAAGGAACCTACATTTAATTTTATGATACGAAAATCTACATTCAATTTTTTTGATGTGAAGGTGGTTTTTTTTTAAAGTTACGTGAAAAAATTATTAAACATTTTTCCTATCAATTTCAAGTATTCAATTAGTGATTTACAATACCAACCACTTTTTGCTATATAATATGATTCATGATTTGATAGGATGATTCATGAATCATATGATAGCAAATTATGAATCATGTCGGAGCAAATCATGACTAGATGTTATGATTCAAAAGTTACGCTATGTTATACAATATGGTCGTCAGTTGTGAGGGTTAAGGCCAAAATTTGCGCAATTTGAGTTTGTAATAGTGTATGACCCATGAATCATATTATAGAAAATTACGAATCATAGTATAGCAAATTATGAATCATAGTATGACAAATTATGAATCATAGCATAGCAAAGAATAAATCATATCACGGAAAATCATGAATCATAGCATAACAAATAATGAATCATATCATAACAAATCTCGAATCATATTATTGCAAATCATGAATCATGATATAGCAAATCACGAATCATGATATAGCAAATCATGAATCATAAGAATGCGATCGTTGACCATATGTATGTAACCTGTGAACTAATACACAATTTATAAACCTGTTTTTTTCATTAACTTCATAAAACATAAAATTAATCATCAACCCAAAATGTCTAGATTATCCCTAACAATCCAAAACATCAAAATCATACAAGTTCCCTGAGTTCTCCAATACAACCTTAGGATTTCAAATCTATAAGAGAGCGAGTAGGTGATGTTAGGATGGATGATTAACGAATCGCGTCGGTATGGCTGGGCGTATGGCTATCGTCATTGTTTGATTAGGAGCCAAATTGAATCGATTACGACACTACCGAGACAACTTACTGAAATTAGGGTTTCAGATATACTAAATGAAGTAGATTCGGATCTTGTAGACGACGACGACTCTCGAACAAAGGCGTATGCGGCTACGGTCGCGTTCGACGATTCTGCAGTCGCTAGTTCAAAATCGAAAACGAGAATAATCCGTGAAAACGTGATTTTCGAAAACCGATTCAAAACTGATTTTTTGATTTTTTGTGGACTAATCTACCTTCCTGACTTTTTAAAATCATAATTGAATAATTAATGTTTCAATAAATTATGTTTGGCCCCCAAATTAATAGTTGTTCAATCAACTTTTTCACTTGATCCTTATTCAAAAAGAAAACCTCAGTTGTAAAAGGTGGAAGAGACACGTGGAGGACCGCGGAAGTATGAGGCAAGCTGCAGCTCTGCCACGAGGCCCACTTGAATCCGCCACGTTCTGCCCATGCAAGCCTTCTTATTTACACTCCGCCTAAAACTCTATAAAACCACGGAACCTCTCCGATGATACTTCCATCAAACAAGGGTTGAAAATGCCGGGACTAACTATAGGCGACACTGTTCCAAATTTGGAAGCTGAAAGCACTAAAGGGAAGATCAAGTTACATGACTTTGTTGGTGATGGATGGACCATCCTCTTTTCACACCCAGGTAAGAAATATGTCACAAATAAACTAATCAAACACTTAGTTGTTATAAGTATGGTTTTAGGTTTTAGGTTTTAGGTTTTAGGGTTTGTTTTTTAATTTGGTTGATGTTTCTAGGTGATTTTACTCCTGTGTGCACCACCGAGTTGGGAAAGATGGCCGCGTATGCGGAGGAGTTTAGGAAGCGAGGTGTAAAACTTGTTGGGCTTTCATGTGATGACGTGGCGTCTCATCTTGAGTGGACTAAAGACATTGAAGCTTACACTGTGAGTATAAGCTAATGTAACTTGTAGCACTAACCCTTGGAAAATGTCATGGTTAATGATGTTCTTTGTGCGAATTTAAGCCTGGATGCAAAGTGGACTACCCCATCATCGCAGACCCGAAACGAGAGCTGATCAAGGAGCTCAACATGGTTGATCCGGACGAGAAGGATCCAAAAGGAAACAACCTCCCGTCTCGTGCTCTACATATCATAGGGCCCGACAAGAAAGTCAAGTTGAGCTTTCTTTATCCGGCTTCAACGGGTCGGAACATGGACGAGGTGTTGAGAGCGTTGGACTCGCTTCAAAAAGCTTCCAAGCACAAGATTGCAACTCCTGCTAACTGGAAGAATGGTGAGCCTGTTGTGATATCTCCAAGCGTGCCGGACGAGGAGGCTAAGAAGATGTTCCCACAAGGGTTTCAAACTGCTGATCTTCCCTCCAAGAAAGGCTACCTGCGTTACACCAAAGTTTAAGAAAATGAAACTTTGTTTGTAGTGTTTGTTTCATAAATAAACCGCCAATAATATGGCCCTTTTGTGTTACTAAACATCAAGTTCTGAAAATGATGAGGCGAAGCATCTCAAGACAATTTAGAAGATAAGAGTAAATTCTTTAAGGATATGAGTCCTAATTTTTGCGAATTTAAATCAACTTCAATCAATTTTGTCCGATTATCAAAATTTTGTATATACTTAATGTATGATTGTATTAGTGGATTCATCTATTTTGGCGGATTCGTGTACCTTATATTGTATCTGCTGATTGTATTTTTGAATGCACTACTCAACGCATTAATGAAACATGTGAATTGCACATGTTGTGCTCGTGATATGTACATGACAAATGCAAAGACGTGGTGCAATCTGGTGCACCCAAAAAAATGCAATTAACGGATTCAAGAGGGAGTTTATGAGTCCACCAAAATAGATGGATCCACATGATACATTCCTTACTTAATGTTTCTCGGAAAATCTTAAAAATATTAGATTCATTCCAAACAGTACGTATATTTCTTAAAATCAACTACTTATTTTTATCAAATTTTAATTTAATTTTAACCATCAAGATCGCAAATGTCCCCCTAGATTTTAATTGAATTAGAATAATAAAAATATAAATTTTAGTAAAGTAAATGTAAAAGTAAAATCAAATTGACTTTTCCCGATATAAGGGGCCAAGTAGTGCAGATATTTGTTACTTTCACACACAATTTTGGATAAACTCTTGTGGGCAGTGAAGCTGCTGCAGCCCAAGTGAAGCCCAAGTGACAACTCATCGATGATGTGGAGAGCGGTGGATCAATCAAAAGCTAAGCAGCACCATCTGTGTGGGTTCATCTCTGGTCGTTGATGTGTTAGTAGATCCAACGGCTGGTAGAACTTCATATAAATGGGATAAGGTGAGAGAGCAGGAAAGCAGCAATTTCATTCTTCTTTCATCAAGCGATTAGGGTTAGAGCAGTGTGTCTTCCATTGAGCTTTTTGGTCGTTTGGTTGAGTGCATAACAGATTTGCAAGAAGAAGAGTTGTAGATCTTGTCGTAAGCTTGCGTTTGATCATATTTTAACTGTCATCGGTGAAGTTTGGGTTTGAGGAAAGCACCAGTCTGTTGGTTGCCTAAATCGGTTGTATTTGTAATCGTACCGCCGGAGTTTCGCCGAGATCTAGTGGATTCTTCGAGCCTCCAAGCTCAACGTGGAGTAAAGTGCATTGGCACATATAACCACGGTATATTTGCTCCTGTTCTGTATTTTGTTTATACAAGTTGTTTTTGTTTTGTTTAGGCTTCTTGCTGAGTTTTATCAACATTAAGTTTAGGCAGGGTAGAACAAAGTAAAGCTAGTGTATAATATTGTTCTAGGAAAGTAGTTCTTGGTCAATAGAGAATTACCACAGTGGCATCAGAGCCGGAATACTAGATTCTGGCACTGGATTAAAGTTGATAGTCATTAGATTGACTAAGATTTAATTTCTTGTGAATTATTGCTTCACTAATATATTTTTCTTGACTGTTCTTGCGAGGAAAATGTCAACTCGGATTGAAGTATATTCATATGATGGAAAGACTGACTTGGAGTCTGGAGCATCAAGATCCAGGCTCTTTTGTCTCACCACAACGTGTTGATCGCACTAGAGAGGATGAGACTAAGTGTCAGCGGAACAAAAGGCAAAGAAGGCTGAGATCTCAAGGGAAGCATATAATTGCTTGTATTAAACGTGACGGATCAAGTCTTGAGAAAAGTCAGCACGGAAAATCTGCACAATCAGTGTGGAAGAGGTTAGTCTTTATTTTCTAATCAGCAAGCACCTAATTTAGGATATCTTAAGGCTGCTGCATTTGCATTTAAGATGGATAGTGCTAAGTCAGTAGATGATAACCTAGATGATTTGCTTAAGATGACTTTGCAATTGCATGATACTGAGTTTGCTTTGGATGAAAAGAGTATTGTGATGATTTTGATGAACTCTCTTCCTGATTCTTATCAACCTGTAAAAATGCTTTTCAATACACTGGTGTCTTGCCTGCTTATGATGTGTTGTGTGGTGCATTAAGGACTAGGGAGATAGAAATAAAGAATCAGAAAAGTAAGAAAACTCAGGTCTGTTTGTAAAGTCTAAGAACAAAAATCAGAACAATAAGAATAAAACTTCTAATACTAATAGTACTGTTGCTAAGGATAAGGGTGATCAGAATAAAGATAACAAGGGTCAAAAAGAAACTAGGAAATGTTATTTTTGTGGTAAAACTGGTCATCTTAAGAAAAATTGCTTTAATGGAAAAATAGAGCTAAGAATGAAAATGATAATAACCTAGCTAATGCTGCAAATACTGTTGGTGAATGTTCTGAAGTGCTTGCTGTGACTGTTAGGAACTCTTCTGATCATTGGGTGTTAGATTGGGTGTTCATTTCATATGACACCTAATAAGGCATGGTTTATGAATACTCTGATGTGCATTCTGAGCATGTTTATGGGTAATGATAATGTGTGCCCTGTTAGGAATTGGTTCAGTTAGGCTTAAGTTAATAATGGTGATTTAATAACCCTAACTAAGGTAGATATATCCCTGAATTAAAACGAAACCTAATTTCCTTGGGTGCACTGGATGAGGCTGGTTGTAATTGTGTTGTTAAAATGGCAGTATGCATATTTACAAAAATAATAAGTTGCTGATGACTGGTTTGAAATCTGCTGGACTGTATGTACTGCAAGGTGCTTTGGGTAACTCTGTGACTAAGAGTAGTGATACTAGTTTAACATGGCACTTAAGACTAGGACATATGAGCAGTAAAGGTATGCATGAATTAAACAAACAGGGCTTGTTTGGTGTTAATATTATGACTTATCTGCCGTTTTGTGAATGATGTGTTTTAGCAAAACAATATAGACTTAACTTCTCACCGGGTAAACATTATTCTGAAAATGTTCTTGATTATGTGCATGCTGACTTGTGGGGGCATGAAAATTATGAATCACACACTGGTTGTAAATATTTCTTATCTTTGGTAGATGATTTCTCACGTAGAGTTTGGACTTTTCTATTAAAAACTAAAAATGAGGCTTTTCTGAAATTTAAAGAGTGGAAAGTATTAGAAGAAAATCAAACTGGTAGGAAGCTTAAGGACAGATAATGGCCTTGAATTTTGCAATGCTGATTTTGATAATTACTGTGCTGCGTATGGTGTGCTAAGACATCGTACTGTTAGGTTCACCCCTCAGCAAAATGGGGTTGCTGAGAGGATGAACAAAACTCTGCTTGAAAAAGTCAGAGCTCTGTTGTTTACCTCAGGTTTACCAAAAGGATTTTGGGCTGAGGCTTTAGCGTGCGCCACCTATTTGATTAATAGAAGCCCAAATAGGAACCTGAACTTTAAGTGTCCCTTAGAGAAATTCAGTGGTAGAAAACCTGACTTAAGTAACCTTAGGATATTGGATGTTCTGCATATGCACATATAAGAGAAGAGAAATTAGATCCTAGATCCATAAGATGTATTTTCTTAGGATACCAACCTGGGGTTAAAGGGTACCGATTTGGGATAGAGACTCACCTGGACTTAAATAATTATCAGCAGAGATGTAGTGTTTAATGAAAAGTTTTTCCCTATAAAACTGATAAAACACCTGCTGATGATGTACCCTTGAATAATGACCTGATACAACCTCAGTAGAGGTTGACCCTATTTAGTAATGATCATCAAGGTGATCAAGATCTGTGGAGGACTTTCCTCCTGATCAAAACCAACAGGAAAATGCAGATGATCATCAGATGGGCCCTGACCTAGGTCTGGATCCTAAGGAAACTGCTGAGAATCTGCAACCCTCCCAAACTGACAGTTAGAAAAA